>JBAMHW010000017.1:637986-695080 GCA_037177495.1 Rhadinocentrus ornatus
CAGAGCTTGTCAGAGAACCATTTAATTTGAATCAGGTGTGTTGTAGCAGGGAGACATCTAAGACCTGCAGGATAGTGTTCCTTGAGGACCAGGGTTGGGAATCACTGCTCTACATGACTAAATGTATTTAGTTGCTGCTATGTGATTGGCTGGTAAGATATTTGTATTAACAAGCAGTTGGACAGATGGGCCTTGTAAAGTGACCAGTGAGCGTATAGCTTTATATTAATATCTATGTCTGCTTCAATATATAGTTTGTACAATATCTAGTTTACACTGATCATTAGACGACTGCTATAGAACTTTAATTCATGGTGTTTACAGTGAATCAACAGTGAATGTTAACGCGAAAACTAATATGATGGGGATTAGTACTTGTGTATGTGCTATATCATTGGTTCCCAACCCGGGGTCTGGGACCCCCCAAGGGGGTCCCTCAAAGAGCACAGGGGGTCCCTGAGGCTTTGAACATTAGAGCCATTGTGATTAATGTCCACAAATTGTCCCTATTTTAATGAATAAAAGTAAGGCTGGATGTTGTTCATTTAACTTTGGCTTTATCATAGGACAAGACTCAACCAGAACACATTATTTATGCCGAGAATCTCACTTTTGAAAGCCTAAAACCAGCATGGTTTCAGCACAGGGTGGAGCAGGGGGTCAATGGCATTATATGCATAAAGGGGGTCCCCGAGGAAAAAAGGTTGGGAACCACTGTGCTATATCACAATGTAAGAAAAGCAACACGATTATTTTCATTTATCAACACTTTTCCTTAACTTAAAGATGGTAGGAATATGTGTAATTGATTTATGTAATGCTGTAAAGAGTTCTATTAATATTCCACCAATATGTTATCATGTTGCAAAAGGGTGATGTCATATATATAATCTTAGAATAATAAAATAGTACTTCATCCAGGTTTGTAATTTACAAAAGAAAGAATGCAGGCTGCTCAAACTCGCTGTCCCATCCTTGTATTTAATAACATGAATCCCAGTTATTTTCATGAATAATTGAGCAGCTGCAGCTGCAAGGAGTTGTGGGACAAAATGATCTCCTTTTCTTTCAAGTGTCTTTGGCTAGGAGGCGATACAAAAGAAAGCAGAAAAGTTCTTCACCTTTATATTTACCTGGCCAGCTCTTATCATGGCTGCTCCTGGAGCACTTCAAGGTCATTTCTCTCAAAATGTCCCCAGTCGAAGCAGGATGATTTAACTGGACCCACAAGTTCACTCAGAGGAGACTTTCACACGACATCTGGTGATGTGGCACCTTCCTGTGTGATGGTATGGATGTGTTTGAGCTGCTGTGAAACAGCAAATAAATAATGTTTTTGTTTAATATTTTATTTGTGAATCGCATTGTTTAATTCCCCCAGCTTGCTTGAACACAGCTGCTGCTCCAAATCTGTCACTAGATGCTGATTACTTGTGACCTTAAATTGTAGCTTTGTGTCCTTTAAAAAGGTAAAAGCAGGATTCAGTGTTGTGGTTGCTTGAGACAGAGCTTGGTTTAAAAAGTTTAATATCCAAATTTAACCAATAATTTTATTTATGCATTAATCTGATGATTCTTTTCTCCATTACTGGATGGATTATTCATTATGAAAACCAGATAATGAATAGAATTACCATGACATGGAAGCTGATTTACTTCGTTTCAGTTAAGTCATTAATAAATTATAAGTTATCATAGCCTGATGAGGAGTAAAAAGAGAGAAAACTAGATTAAAATCTGTGGATAAATGTAGTGAACAGTAGAGTTAATATCCGAACTCTGTACTTGCGTCAACATGGGCGTTATGAGGATAAACAGGCAGCCTGCAGGAAAACTTGGCTGTGATGCTCCAATCAGATCCAAAACATGCAGCCAAAGTGACCAAGAAACAGTTAACAGATGAAAAAAATTATAATTCAGAGCCGAACCTGAAACTCATGAATTGTCTGAGGATGAAACTAAAGATTAAGAGGAATCACCTCTTCATTACTGACAGAAGATACGATCAGTCTGGACATTTTCCCCATATACTTCCATAGCTGCTTGTAATGTGATTTCCAACAAAAGAAAGCTAGAAGTTAAAGAAAAAGCAGATCAATTGTATAAATATTAATGAACTACTATTAAAATGACTCAATAAACACATTTTCTTTATAAATGTTTTGTCTTGTGGAAAGTTCAGAAAGTATTTAGTCAGGGAGAAAACTGATGCAACCAATATTTCATGTCCAAATTAACCAATATTTAGGTTTTTCTAGCTGACAAGCACAAAGATCTCGTTTTTTGAGGCGCTGGAAGAAAAATCCCTGATCATTAAAGTCAGCGATTATCTAATGTTTGAGATAAACCAACCAAAGCAGAGGGTCACATTCAGCGCTTAATGGGCAGAAAGATCTTGTACTCTGTCCATGAAACATGTTTAATTGTCTTTTCATCGTCCAGTAGGCGACATGAAGCAAGACGAGCTGCAAGTCTGTGTTTTTCTAAGGAGATTAATGATTTTTAAATAAGCCAAACACTGCAAACTACTTTTTTTAAGGGCAAATTATTGTGCTTGTTAATCTCGTACATGCACTCAGCAGCTTCAGTTACAGGTAACCATGGAGATTTATCGTTATTAGTTAACAAGATGTGAAGCTCTTTAAAATCTTTGGTCTTGTCCCCCTGCAGCCTCTACAACATGTGCTAAGTAGAAATTATTACATCATACTTCCAGCATCCGGGGTAAAATAAATCTGGAATTATTTAGAGAATCATTTAATTTAGAAGATAAATAAACTAAACAAAATTAGTTAGATACGATTAAATTAAATTAAATTTCCTGCATCTCAAATCTAAACATATACTTAGTAGTTTTTCAGATTTGGATGGTTTTTCTTCAAGAAAAGAAAAAAAAAAGAAAATTATAACATTTGTTTACATGGAAAACTAAACAGGTTAATCAATAGTTAAACTGAACAGTTACAGTGATGATAAAATGCAGCGAGAAACCTGCCATCTTTCCTGTAACATGTTCTTTTTCCGATTAATTCCTCAGTACTTTAACATATTATTATTATTTGTATTTATATTTTAATATTGCGTAATAGTTTTTCTTTGCTTGTTTTATTTGTAATACATCTAAATTAAAAAAGCAATGATTCAGATAATTTTGAATAATGTTCACAGGTTTGCACTTTAACTAAAGCTCATTTTACTCTGCATTATTATAATTAAATGTATTTTTTAAATGACTAAAAAGAACAACACAAAAAAAAGTGTGTACATTCAGATGCTGACGGGCTTCCTGCTGAAACCACCAGACACAGAAGCTTCTGGGCTATAAACACACACACACATACACTTTAAGACATACTTTTCGGAGGAGTTTACGTTTTCAAGCCTCATTTGCAACCTTTAAAAAACTTGTACTTTCTTTTTTTTTTTTCCTTCTCCGTCAGTGTGAGGTTCCCGGAGGCAACTTAGAGAAACACAGTCAGCAGATTCTGATAACATGTACTAGCATGATGTTTATTTTACCCATCAGAAATCAAAGTGGCCTTTGTGCTTTGCTGGGATTGGATTTCCAGGCTTCAGAGGGAGCTTTTAGAGCTCAATGTAGCGTTTCCAAGCTGCGGCTGAATCACTGTCACAAGGCCTTCAAAGCAACCAGGAAGCTCCATTCAAAACGCTCAAGTGCTGCAGTGATACACCTAAACGTGCTGGGAGGAGGAGGGGGGGTGATGCACGGTACTGTTTATAAAAGAGGCAGCTTATTTTAGTAGCTGGCAGCTGGATTTTTACATTAGTTTATTTCTGAGGTGTTAATAATAATTACCTTTTTCCTCTCTAAAAAAAGAAAAAAGGGCCCAACACCTTTCTTTTTCTTTTTTTTTGTAGCACAAGCATCCCAACCTGGAGACACCACTTCCTGTATAGTAATGATCCCTATGTGATAATGCTAAAAGACAACATAAAAAGTCTGAGGCTGCATTCTTTGTTACATGCGAGTAATTGAGGAAATGACTTGAAAGAAGAAAGAAGCGAAGACGTGTTGGAGCTGCTTTGAAGCTGCAGTGACACGCTGATTGCAGCTGCCTGTGAATTAAGCTCTTTCACATGTGCACTTGTTTTGGGAGTTCATGTTTTACAGCAAGTCAAACATAGAAATGTAAACCGCAAATGACAAATCCAGAGAGTTGCACGCTCCAATGCAAGTTTTTCCTGTCAGGAAGTAAAAAAAAAAAAAAAAAAAGTCTGGGGTCATGCAGTTCTTTTGGTTTACTTCATGTTATGGTTTATGTATCTTTCAGCTCTCCTGACAAGTCACAGGCACCTTTTTATAGTCTGTAAGACTCAGGAGGTGTTGCAGTGTACGACTAAACATAATTTTCCTTCAAGCATTTATGCCCCAAAACTCTCTTAAATATCATTTGAGAGAAATTTCGATAGCGCTGCAGTTTTTAACTCTTGCTTTACGTTTGCATCGCTGCCATAACCAACTACTGAGTTCATTAACAGAGTTGCTTGTAATTCAACTGTATTTATAAAAAAATATTTTGAGTACTTTTATTTTCAGAATCTGCTTCATTTCACTCAAATCTTACTGTTAAATCACATTACCTGTAAATAAATGTGTAACTTTACAGGCAAAACACATGAGCTGGTGTCGCTTTCTATTAAAATGGATTTTATCTAACAGTTGCAGCTAGTGGCTTTTGAATAATGACTCAGTGGATAAATGACAACCTCATTAACAAATATATGTAAATATATGTCATATTGACCATTAACTTATGTTGTCTTTAATATTTGCTCATAAAGCAGTTATATTCTGTTTAAATTAATTTACAGTGAACAGAGAAGCCTGATTTCACTGCAGTATCTGGCCGAATGCAACCCCTCCCACCCGACGTGTGTGTGGTTTGGTCAATATTGAATAGGCCTAATCTCACACGCATGTTCTACTGATTTGTTACGATCAAAGATCCAAGGCCAGTTTTGTCTTCATGTTTTTGATCATAAACTCTACGGTTTTAAAGCTCCTCCAGCAAGACGATCAGCGTCTAATCTGAGACGGAACGAAGCTCTGCCTGCAGCATCTAAACAGAGTTAATATCACCATGATGTTTGTCAGAAAATGTAGTTAGTGGACTACTTCTAATGATCAATAAATGTTTATTGCAATGAAAAATTTGGAACCTGGATTTAAATTAACCTAAAAATCAACAAAATGTTATGAGAATAAAGAATGAAACTGGATGAAAAAGATTTTAAATATGTTTATATAGCTTTGCACATTATTGTTCTTTTTTATTGAATGAATAAAACCTGAAAGAATGACTTGTTATTAACGCTTGCCACCATTAGGCTAACATAGATTAAAAAGTCTTTGGTACTTTCTGAAAGTTACACACAGAAGACATGAATGGGCAAAAATGTAATCTTCGTGCCAATTATTTAATCTTGCTGAACGAAGAAATAAATTGTAGAAACACTGGAATAAAAAAGGCTATAGGATGCCTGGAAACTGACATTAGTCATGGCTGAACCACAAGCCATGTAATCCAGTTAGAACAGTGTTTGCCTGGACATTTTATTTTAAAGAGAAAGACAAGATCTGCCATTGTGTGTCGCTGATGTGACCTGATCATTTCACTCCGTGTGCACAGCTTTACCTCTGCTGTATGAATGTTTTCTTAAAAGCTGAGTTCGTGCAAAGCGCTGCCGCTCCATCATTGTTGCAGGATGATGGAAGAGCTGATGGCGGCCCAGGCTCGGCTCTTCTTTTCTGTTCCCAGATCGCGGGGGTTAATGGGTTTCCGTACTGGGTGGTGAGGGAGGAGAGGCGCAGGGTTCACAAGCGTTCTGTGTCAAGGGAAAAAAATTAGGATGCAGCCTTCGTCGTCAGAGCCGCGGAGCTGTCTGCCACTTTCCCAGCAGCCCTTGGGCCAGTGACAGGGAGATGGATGATATCTGCAGCCTGGCCGCACTGCTTCCCCCAACACACACAAACACACCGTCTCCAGTTCTCTAACACACACACATATACAGAAAATAGAACAAACAAAAGCACACCTACACACTCTTTTCCACTTTGGCTCCCTCTTCTTGCCTCCTCTTTTCTTTTACACACATAGAGTATGAATATTTGTCTAATATACTTCTCTCTTTGTTACCTTTGGCAACAAAACCAATATCCTACATATATCGAGGGGAATGAAAGACCCACAAGTGAAAACAATGAAAAAATGTTGCAGGATAATTCACCGCTTGGTAACAGAAAGTAAAACATTACAGCTCTAAATAACCACCCACACACAACATATTCATTCATGTATGTTTATTAAAATCACTGTTTACAATGAAGAGTAACAATGGAAGTAAATGGATGCATTTATAATCTGTACAGCTGATTATATTAACACAGATAAACTGCAGGACCTACATGAACTTGTGTATGAATATGTGTGCTTTGCATTGCAGTAGTGTCGAGTGTGCAGATCCTGGGGAATTAAGTCCATAAATGAAGTCCATCCCCCTCTCTTCCCCTCCTTCTCTCCCTCTTGCTCTCTTTCTCCTTACCTGCTGTCCTGTTCTCCACCTCGCTGCTGGTGTTCCCGCAGTCGGGACCGAATCCAGCGGCCATGTCACCTGAGCGACAGCCAGCGCATATTAATGAGATCTTGTGGAGGTGGGGGGTGCGACCTCTTCCTAGTCATCACTCAGGGGCAAGAGTGAAAATAGGATGGTGGAGAGAGCAGGAGGGGAAAAAAAGGGATAAATAAGGAGAGTGTGGAGGTGTTAAAAAAAAAGGCACGGGGGGCTGGTATCCATCACTGTTTTAAGTGACTGCAGTGGGACGAGCAGAGTAAAAGGTCGCCTGGTCTCACTGTGCGCAGTAAGCACCTGGGCAGAGCTGAGCTGCTTCCAAATGACTACGGGCTAATTATCTCACACAGGCCGTCTGTTACCGCAGACTGACACTTTTACTGACTCACACCGCTTCTGCAAACATGCAAGAAAAAACAAGCCTTTCACAAATAAACACCATTTCCCTCCTCGTGCCTGCTAACAGCACGGTTCACACATAAAACTTGAAATAAAGGTCATGGTGCAAAGCTAATCCAAGCTGGGATCTGTCTTACCTTTGAGCACCAGGAAAGACTGCTCCAGGGCCCCTGGACGAGAAGAGATAATGATTGGAATTCAGCATATACAGTACTGCTTAAATTTATCTAATATTTTACCACAAAAGATCCCTGCAAGGTCAGAGTTAACACACTCTGCATCAGCAGATACACTTGAGAAGACACCAGGAATTTGTGGTCATGACCTGTTTCAGCCAGGACATAAAGCAAAGAGGCAGCATGAGAGTAGGTGAACTCAACACGAGTCTCATTTAACTACCAATCAGCTCACTGGAATCTTTATCTTGTAAAATAACATATAGGAGCAGTAATTCTGCATCTGCATGACAAAACCGAGAGATGTAGAGCGTCTCCGAGTGTAAAGTCCGACTGGAGGTTCCTGCCAAGGTCTAGCTGTCTGGTGGCCGAGGGGTTAAAAGCCTTCAGAGACCAGCTCCATGTCCCAGCCACTGGACAGCCAACCTGCAAGACAGAGCATAATTATCCCAGCCAGTTACAGTTCAATAACTCCCATCAAGCTGCTAGCCAGATACCAGGTTTCCCTGGCAACGCCTCAGAAGTGAAGATTAGAGAGAGAGGGAGAGAGGGACAACAACATGGGACCCTGAGAGAGGGAACAGGGGCAGAAGTGATAACTTAAAGAAAAACACATATGTGTAAAACAAACACGCACACATAACAAAACCAGTTGGTTGAGGGAAGACCTGCGTCCCGCTAGGCCGACGGCCTCGCTCCATTTGAGCTCTGCTGTTTGGTTTTCAATCAGCAGCCCCGCTTTCTAAATTCACTCTCTGCACCCAAAGGCCCGCTGTGAAAATCCTCCAGTCTCGACTGTCCTTTTAACAGACCCTCCTCCTCACAGCCTCGCACAGCACTTACTGTAATCTGTAAAAGTTAATGGAGTTTATCTCTCATTCCTGTCGCCCTGAGAATATTAAAGAAACTTTTGTGCTTTTGATGCAGAGGGATAATTACATTACAAGTGGCGCTATCATTTATACCCCCTTGATTGAATTAAAAACTAAATTGAATTGGTTTTGCATCAAACGTTGTCCGTGTGTTTTAGCGCTGGGGCATGTCACCGCCACACTTTTATATGTGTGTTCAGGTGACTGTCTGCCCTCCTGCCGCAGTGTCTGGAAACACAGACACCCCCCCCCCTCCTCCACCACACACTTCCCTCCCACCCTGCTCCATTCTGCGCTCTATCTGGCATAACTGATGCCCCCCATCACAGCCACCTGCGCCTCCTTCCCCAGCCCCACTGTGATAAGAGATCCTGGGAACACTGAGCAGCATCAGCTGATAACCTGTAAACAGACGCAACAAAAACTAAAACCAAGAGAAAATCTAGGATAATTGTTAATTTCTCCTTTTTATTACTTTTATTAAGTACTGATCAGTGTGTGTGTGTGTGTGTGTGTGTGTGTGATGTTACTTGTTCCACCTCTGAACAATAGGGAGTAATCTCTCACACACACTCTTGGCATCAGCAGGAGCTTTTGGTTTATCTACACCTATTTAAGGTCTGAATCAATCCCCCTTCTGTCGGGAGCTTGAAAACTGAGAACAGAACACGCTGACAGCTGTTTATTTATAGAAAGCAGTGATAAAAGTGCATTACATCATATTTACATTTTACAATTCACTGAAGCAAAGCACTTCCCCCATTACTGAATGTTCTGTTTCATGAATTCAGTCAACAAATCGTCTATAAATTTAACAAAGATGCCAATTTTTCAGTCATTCCCTTTCTCCACTGCTGCGTACAGTGTCTAAGATATGATTATTCTTTCTGGTAATGCTCTGATTGGCTCGATCAAAACACTTGAGTGCTTTTATTGAAGGATAAAATAAATTGCACCTTGACGTAGTGTAATTCAACTTTGGCAAACACTTCCAGATCTACTACAACTGCCTCTGACTGGATCGTTATTAAACCATTTTAATTACTTGCACTGCCCTAATGTCAACTTAACCCATCATTGTGTAAAATGTATTCACATTTCACACTCTTGGGTAATTCACTGCTAACTGACGTTTAGTGGGATGAAGGAGGTTTCTCTGTCTGTAATTCCTCTGGAAGAACAAGAACAAAAAAGCGAACCGTACGCTGGTGTCAAATGCTCTGCACAGAACCTCAGAGATGCAAAAAGTTGCATCAATTTGCAAGACAGATGCAACATTTTAAACGGCTCTTTCAGGATGCAGAGCGATGACGTTTACATGCACGAACAACATCAATTCAGCAGCTGTTCGGTGAGAACTCGATTGACTTTCAACAAAAGTTCGTATTCCCCGTTCAGTGGAGTTACAAACAAGCCGGGAGCTGATTTTTTTACGGGGTGATATTTATTGGATCCCTGGCGGATTGCTCTGAGCGTGCTGCTTTGTTACTGTTGGGGGAGCGAGGGGATTTCATCAGTGGGGCTCGGGTGCTGCCAGACTTTGCTGCGTGTCAGACAGACCCTAATAAAACTGTCTGGCTGCTTTGTGGGCACCAGCTTCATTCTGGCTGCGCTGTGTCTGACTGCTCAGCACTTGTCGCACTGTGCCTGGCTGTTTGGTATTCATGGGGTATGGCACTCCTTCAGCTGTTGCTGGGGGCTCTTTGGCATAGGCACACACTGATTAGTTGGCATCGGCATTGTTCGCCATGACACCAAATAGGGGTACGGGAAGGAGAAGAAGAAGAAAAAAAACCCATAATTAGGGAAAGAGGAACACTGGGAGAAAGATGGAGGGTATTACAGAGAAAATCAATTGTTTTGAACTGCATTCCTAATGAGTCATTTAGCAGAAATGAGGTTTTCAGAAAGCATGCTGCCTAGGGAAAAACTCAAAATTTTAAAAACCAGGTCAAACTGTAATAGTAAATTAATTTCCACCTTTCAATGGCATAAAGGAGAATTATTTCTTGGCTGGTCTAATTTATTCTATTTGTAGCTCTTTTGTCATATTCATAAGGGAACAGACTAATATTTATCATTTTCCACTTTGCCTTCATTCTTTTCCTTTAAAAGTCTGCCTGGTGTGAGTCCTCTTCAGCCTCCAGGTTAAAGATTGATTTAGGTCACCAGCCAATTTAGACATGATGTCTTGTGGTGATGGCACATTTAAAAATTTCAGAAGAACTTGAACCAACTTGAAAGTTTAATCATTATTGTTATTATGATTAAAGAGAATTTATGATACTTTTCTTCTGCCTTTAAATTTTAATTGTAAGTTAATGAGTATGAAAGGTTATAAATCACTGACAGTTCAATTCAGTTTCAGAGTACATATGTGGATAAATTCTTCTTTGTTTTTATGATTCACTTTAAAAAAAGGATGGTTTTGGCTTTTGTACCCTGCTGCTACATAAACTTGGAAAATCAAAATTATAGATATAATTTCCTCTTAGAAGCAAAATATAAACAATAATTGACTTTATAAAACTAATTATATATATAAATGTGCTGGAAATGAATTAAATGTGTGTGTGCATGTTTAGTTTGACAGTGATGGAAACAGCAGCAGCAGATGAGGCATTACTGTCAGCTTCCTCCTGCAGCAGCTGAATGAAGCTGGACGTTCCAAATTCACAGCTACTGATGTATTGGCCGTGCTGAGCCGGTGACAGTTAATCTGTGCTGGTTCGGACTGGACGCCGTCCTGCCATTTCTAATCAGATCATGTGTTATTAGAACAGTATTCAACCAAACATGCTGACACAAAGAGGAGATTACAGCGTTGGTTGATGGAGCAATGAAGCGTCTGTGGGTCTTTTCGCTTATTTTTGGCGACGAAGCTGCTGTGATCACGAATCGGTTCTTAATGAATTTTTTGGAGAACAAATTGTTCACATTTCAGAAATGCTGCAGCGTGTTTAACACTTCATGAGCTAATAAATACAAATCACACAGCTAAATCTTTTTTAATGCGTCAGCCTTTCTTTCTTTTTCCACACCGTCCCTGCCATCTCTACATTTTTTAACGATAAGTAACCGTTTTTTTTCTGACTCCACCCTTGGAACATTGGTAGAAAGTTGATTGTGCCCTCCGCCCGCGTCCCAAGAGCCTAACCCGTGATATTTTATCAGGAGAGCTCACAAGTTAGGGTCTCAGGGAGCAGGTGAAGTACGTCAGTCTACTGAGGAGCCGCAGTCAGCTGCAGGGCAGTGAGTGGCACTGACACCTTCCTCCCTTTTTTCTCTTCTTGACTTACAAATGCACACGCACAATGTCTCCTGCAAAACCACTGCCACTTAAAAGCACCCCTATTTTAGCCCAGAGGCACCCACAGTAAAAGATGTATCTGTCTGCAAAAACCCCAAACGGCTTTGTCCTCTGGACAGAGAAAAACGTTCCCATGTTTCCTTCTTTCCTTCACTGCAGATGACTTCTTTTGCTCAGAAGGCTCAGCTTAAATCCTGTGCACACTACACGCAAAGGGTAGGAACATTTTCAGACATAACACACAGCAGTAGCAGTAAATAAGTACGCAAATGAAAAGACAAAGCAGTAGACTCTTCTTCATCTCGGCACCTAGGCAGACGCAGGAGAAAAGGCTCAGGCAAACAGAAAAGCCTGTGCTGCCTGTTCTGTGCTAACTAGCCTTTGTGCTAGAAAAAGAAGGGAAAAAAGCACAACCCCCCGCAGCCAAGGAGCCAGCATCGCCTCCTTGTCCTAAAGAGCGTCAGCTGATCGTCAGTCTAAATTTCTCTCCTTCCAGGATGGCTGGACCAGGACCGACTGTCCGTTTACAGCAACTGATGGATGCAGAGAGACATGCAGCAGCCTCAGCCTCTGGCTTCCCATCAAAGGAGAGGCAAGTAAGAATAGACACAACCAGATTTTCAATAAAACCCACAGCCCTGAGGCTCAGCTTTACGGACAATGCAGGTAAAAATTCCACATAAACAGAAGCTTTTCAAAAAAAACGTTTTCCAGCACAGGTTTGCAAACTGTCTCCAAAACTTGACCCCCTCTCCCCTCCCACTCCACTTTCTATCACTCCACCAGCCAAACGCAACCATGGCGGCGAGCTTGGAACGCAGTAAGTTGTCAGTGTCAAAGACTACGAGCTTCAGCCAGACATACAACAGCTTGTATCTATATAAGACGCAGCACAGACGGAGCCAAAGAAACCAGACGTTAATTTGGCATCAAATGCAAGCTGTGGTAAACAACAACAAATTCCTATTGAAAATGTTTCCATGTCTTTTTTTTTTTTTTACTATCATGCCCTCCAAATACACCACTGGCTACCCCCCTATACATCCCATCTTCTCCCCCCCACACCATCCTCCTCCCATCCCACCAGCAACTTCCCAACTCCTCCCCTTAAGTCCCCCCCTCCAAAAAGAA
This sequence comes from Rhadinocentrus ornatus, assembly GCA_037177495.1. NCBI lineage: Eukaryota > Metazoa > Chordata > Actinopteri > Atheriniformes > Melanotaeniidae > Rhadinocentrus > Rhadinocentrus ornatus. The sequence continues at coordinate 650,466 of JBAMHW010000017.1, forward strand.
AAAAAAAAGAAAAAAAAGAAAGGAAAGGAAAGGGGGAAAAAAACAAAAAAACTGTGGGATAGATGTCCCTGACTGTCTTCTTCTCTCTGGGGAACGCCGGGCAAAGTGAAGGCTTCCGGAAACGAACGCACCACCTGACGCGATGCCTCGCACGCCCGCTCTTCTGTCTGCCGCCGACTACGCCTTTTGTTTTCCGCCTCTGAGCTGAAGATGAGGAGGAACAAGAGGAGGGAGAAAAAGGGCAGCTGTAGAAGATGGGAAAAAAAAGTGTAAAGGAAAGAGATGCTGAGAAGAAAGAGGGGGAAGGGGAGGGTGAGGGGTTGCTGAAGCGGAGGTGTCCGCGGGAAGCTGCAGCCAAATGCAGGTCAGTGAGGTGGGACGTCTCACCCCCCCAAGCCCCCCTCCCCTCAGCACATACTACTGCTCCATCCCATTTGCACTGTCAGCTCCATCTCAGCATCTTAACCCCCCCAGCACCACCATATCTCCTCCTCCTCCCAGCTCCAGACGTTAGGACATCAGCCGTGTCGTGACACTGTCATCTACACCCTGTACTTCTATCCCCCCCCCCCCGCAACATCTCAGGTCCAACACGATGCGCTGCCACCAGACAAACAACAACAACAATAGCTTAAAACATCTACTGCCTCCAGCCGTCGCCGCCACAAGCCCGCTACCTTACACTCCCCTAACCCCCTCCCCTACCTGACCCTTGCACCCCAAGCCCTGCCTCTACCGCCCTCTATGACTATCTCCACCCACCCCCACCCTTCCCCTCCCATCACACCAGGTCTGTACCTGTCTGCTTGTCTCGCTTGTCTGTTTCTCCCTGTCTGCAGCTGCTTGGTCAAAGTGAGATACTGCAGCAGGAGTCTGCAGCGACAGCCCTCTCCCTCTCTCTCTCTTTCACACACACATCCACACACACCCTCCACCCAGCCTTTGCTAGTGAAAACGTTCCTCCCTGAGCTGATCAATTTCTTCTTTTCACCAGCAGTACACACACACTGCAGCGAGCTGCATGGCCATGGAGGAGAAGGTAGCGTGGAGGTAGCAATCTCACTGTCTCCAAAGTGGACTGCAATGTCACGTGCAAACATACGCTAACGACGCCAAGGTGGCCGTTAATGTAAAAATGCCAGTCATCTGAGGCAGACGACACATAGCGCACACATGCAGGCAGACAACGCACAAACATAGATACCCACCGCGAATGGAGAGGCGTCCAGTAACACTGCACACAGATAGCGATGTGGACGACACATGCACAGTATTGTGATGGAAACCTGACAGCAGCAGCTTCGGGTACACAGCTGTATGAATGTTCAAAGATTTCCTGATCATCCTGCTGCGGACTGTTTTGTGTACTTCAACATTTGCAGATAAACAGCCCTAACAGGGACAGACAGATAGTGAAAATTTTTATAACATTCATCCATAATTTTATCATTTTTGCTCCACAAAAATAAAATTAAAAGCCAACTTGTTACTAAACATTTCGACAGGATCTTATGGTGTTACAAAAAAGTAGACAAAAACCAACTTAGCTGCATTACTTGGCAAGCTAGTCTTTGTTTTTATTCAAGAATAGAATGAAATTTAAAAAGAGAACATTCTCCTAATTGTCCTTCTGTCTGAATAAAAACTGCCCTTGAAAGCTTGTTCTAATCTCTAAGCTTAATCACCTTCAGCACCCTGGTTAGATTAGGGTTATGACCCTGTGTCATGCAGAGGGGGCAGGGGGAGAGATCTGCAAATGTTATCATTGATTGATTATGGCCTTTAATTCAAATGGAAAGCAGCAGCTTTTTAACTCTGCAGCAGCACAAAAATAAATAAATAAATAAAAATTGGAACATGTCACTTAATTCAAGACGATGCCCCAGTTTCCTACAGAAAACGCGCAAAAGCGCGGCCAAGAGCCCAAGACGTGAAGAAGGAAAACCCTGCAGCCAATGTCAAAACCGTGGCCAGGTTGAAGTCTATGGGGGATGGTTGGTCTTCGCAGATTGGCTCAGTGATGCTGGTTGTGACGCAGAGACTTGGGGAAGGCGGGGGGGCTGGGAGTTCGCCGTATGCTTAAGCCAGCGGGGCCAGCAGGCGGCAATATAGGTGATCAATCAGCTCCATTACAGCCGTGTCACTGCAGAGTCTGGAATCGTCGCCCCATCCTGCCTGTCACCCCCTCCTTATAACACAGACGCAAACACACAAACAAGGGCCGTCTTGTTTCTGCTGCATATTGGAAATTTAACCCATCAGTGATGAAATGAGACCACATGAGTAAACAAAATTACAAAGACGACACAGCCCAATAGTTTTATTAATGACGCTTTTCTTTTTTTTTTGCCTGCGGGAATCAGGGCTCGTCGACATCTTATTAAGGTGAGATTTGCCTCTTTTCGACAATAGGGAGCAAAATTGTTTTTGGCACAGTTGAAGAATATTCTAATTTGCCCGCTTTGAACATCAAGACGGAAATTTTTCAAAAATAGGACTGTCTTCGCTGCGACTGGTGAGCTGAGAGACATCATGCAGCATGCATCTGCAATGAAACCATCTGCTTTTAGACAATATGAGCTCAAAACTATCTCTATGCTACCTGGAGACACATGTCTGTGCCACAGATGCAAGACCAGCATTAGACAGGTAGCCAGACAATGGACTCATCTCAGTCACTGCAATCAGCACAGACTACAGAGGTGTGGAGGAGAAGAGCTGAGGAGAAAGGAGGAGGCTGGAGGGGGGAGGAGAGTAGGCGGCAGGGAATATGTGATGCACAGCGCCTCACCAGCCAGCCAGCCAGCCAGCGGGACATTAATGACGATCATGTCTTGTCACACTAGCTGTCGGGCCAGTCAGCAGATCCTGCCCTTGTCCCTGCCCTTCTCCAATCAATAGCATTGATCTGTCCCAGGGGTCAAGGGGCAAGAGTATCAATAGGGGGAGAGTGGCTGATGCAGCAGGCGGAGAGGGGCTGACTCCAGACAGATCGATGACACGTCCGTCTGCCATTGCTGTGTTATGATTATTCATTTGCCATTAACCCGACCACATTAAGGGGAATATGTTTCCTTGGGAAGAAAAGTGCTGAAAGCAGCTTGTTTTTATAGAAAAAGCAAGACTTTTATGATTCTGGGAGCTAAAGAACCACTGTGGCCAAAAGTGACACTGTTCTGGTCTCAGACAATTTGTTACTAAGGTCTCCACCCGTCTGTGACGTCAAAAACAAGTAGCCAATCGCTGCTCTCAAATGCTTGTGGATGCAAGCTGATTTTACCAGGGTTTTGTCTTTGAGTCACTTCCTGTGATCCATTTACACAGGTCTTCAGTATCACATGGTAGATTACAAGTGTATTGGGTCATTTTTGCATAAAAAAAATCCTAAAGAAAATTACTGTAGAGAGATGTGCGTTCATATGGAGCCATAAAGGTCTCTAAAGCAGCAACAATGCCACCTCATCCATATCTTTTTCAATTTAGACATACACACAGTACAAGACAAATAACTTCTTTTTGTTGTCGTAGTGCAACAAGTTAATAAATTTCAAGGACAACTAATGAAAAATGAGGATAATGAGGCTCTGTGTCTTATTTCTTTAAAAAAATAATTTCAAGTATTGAAATAAAGCAGCCATGTTACTGCTTATCCAAAACATGCGATTCATGCTGAGAAACTCCTTACAAGGGCTGTTAAAGCAGTAATGACAGAAAAAAAATATGGGGAACATACATATATATTACTGGTAGTAATATAAAAGAACCCTGCCTGACCTAATCCTATAATTTATTTGTTCAACCATCCTATAAATGAAGGCCTGGCTGGAACCAATGACTGCTGGAGCAGTTGGATGGGGGAGTGCTGAGGCAGCATGAATTGCAGATGAAAAGCTTTCCTTTTACACATCTGGAGGAACGATTGAGGTTCAGAGGTGAGGAGAGATGAAAAAAAATTGCAGGTTCTAAAATAAACACTTGCAAAGGCAGATCCTGATTCTCCCTGCTCAGACAAAGAAGAAGAAAGACGCCCGTTTCTGAAAAATAACACTTGCTAAAGAATAATAAAAATCCTGCTTAAACAAATTCTTCATTCCGAGTTGCTTTCTATGATATTCCCTCTACAACCTTCTGTGCAGTGCCCACTTTTCATCATTTATTCCATTTCTTCCTGTGAGTGGGTCAAACAGCAGAAACCCGAACCTTGGTGATGTTTAACTGACTGAGGAGGCGGCTCTTCCTGACAGTGGGGTTGAAAAATACAAGTTGAAAGGAGTTCTTGGGTTTCTGGGAATTTACCGGGATCCTATTCCCACACAGAAACCTGTTTAATGACAAAGACTGTGTGAGGCTGAGCAGGATCGCTTGTGAGAGGTCTTAGTATCACACCAGATTTCACTGATGATTTAAAAATCATTGTTTGTGTTTAATCTGATTATATTTCTGCACTGACAGGAAACACGGCATTCTTTAACCAAAGGTACTCTTCAAAATTTCAACATCACCACAAGTCATAAGAGGGTACTGTCCAACATTACGCGGTCAAAATTTCAACACACACGCAGCCGGTTTAGTGGAAACTGTGCTTAAAACAGCACAACAAAAAATAATGCAATCTCAACCGCTTCCAACTAAAGCTCCAATCGGTTAAATGACAAAGGTAGCAGAAAGGTGGTCCACTCAGCTCTAGACATAGCAAAAGCAGTGCCATCCATCAAACTGGAAATATACTGTCACAATGATAAAGAACTACAGCAGAAATTACAACGGTGCCTCCTGCACAAGATGCTTTTCAAATCAAGTCACCCTGAAGAGTAACAATCTCAAACTGATCTTCCAGGCTATTTTTCTCCTGTGTGCTGCTTTGGAGTCATTTTACAAGCCGTGGCTGAGTGCCAGGCCGAGACGAAGCCTGATGCAGTTGTCCTGTGGACAAGTCCGCTGTAAACAGAGACTTTAGTGTTGCCAAGGCAAGCTTCAACCTGAAACTAGACCTCATATCACAAACGGTCTTTGTGTGGAACTGTGGACAATATATCACAAGGCTCGAAGACAATGTATAAACATTCAGCTTTTCCCACACTGGAAAATCTGGGATCTTACAGAGGTCTGCTCGGACAATACGAGGCCAACAGCTTTAGCCAGAGTCAGGTAACCAAACTTCTAAATCGCAGAAAAAAATAAGTCAACAGCTGAAAAATATCTTAATGTTGCTTACAGTGAAGCTGTAAAACCACAGCGCACGACAGTCGCCAGGAAAAATATACGAACCCAAACAAGCTGAAGTTATTCTGATTATTACACGTCATAGTTTGTTTATAGTGCACCATCTGTGCATGGTAATGTTTAGCATGCAGCTAAAACGCAACTGACTGCGAGGATGCTGCAACATGCAGATGAAGCAGACTGAGGTGTGACACCAGGCCACAAACCTGAAGCAACAGCTTATGAAGTGAGACCATCTTTGTGTGAAACAGTTTGCACCTCACATAAAGACCTTAGAGAGAGAGAGAGAGAGAAAAGAATCACTTTAGTGCCTTGTTTTGGTAATTAATGAAATTCACAGTTATATTTACAACTGCAAAAGAGTGCCTCACTACTGGTGCAAAGATGTGACTTGTCTTTCAACCTACGATCAAAAACCTGCACAGAACTGCGTTTTAGAGGCGGAAGGAAGAAAACAGATTTTTCATGCGTTTTATAGTTAAACAGAGCACTCAGACTAACCATGATGCATTACGTTTCCAATTTAGCATACTTATAGCTAGCTCTGATTCTCATACTCAGCATTCCTAAAGGTCAAGCTATAAAAGGAGAACCACGAATGGGCAAAAAATTATATTATAATGAACCATGAAGAGGCAAAATTAAGGCTGAATCTTTTTGAGTAGAGCAATTTTCTGTACTTATAGATGTGATACGTGTACTCCAAGGAAAGCTAGAAGGTTGTACAGTTAACTCCCAGGGTATAATTCTAAACCATACAACCTACTACCTCAACCCGGATGCACACATTTTCAACTAGAGTTCCTCTTCTCTACGTATAACAGAGAAAGTTAAACAACCTGTCCCCTCCTTATTTAATACAAAGGTTCATTTATATTATTCAGCACTGCCTGGCCAAACAAAAAAAGGTAATTACACTCTTATATTTTGTTGGACCGCCTTTAGCTTTGATTACAGCATGCACTCTTCCTGGTATTGTTTCAATAAACTTATGCAAAATCACAACACTGGTTTCCATCTGTAGTTAGATGAATTTTTTACCATGGCCATGCACCGATGATGGGAGAGCCAGACGGCTGCAAAGTCTTCACAGGCACATTCAAAAGATTCTGTAAGGTCTGGCCAATCCATTTGTGAAAATGATGTGTCATGCTCTCTGAACAAGTCTTTGATAATTTGGGTCTGGCATTGTCATCTTACAATATATTTGTAACATCAGAGAAGAAAAGATCTATTAAAACAAAAATTTGGATCTTTTCTTAATGTATTCAGGTTTCTGGGCGCATAATGTTGCTGAACCTGGACTTGATCAACTGAAGCAATCCCATTTGTTTGCTTAAATATAGTATTTCTTCGGCCAGGCAGTGTTTTAAGAAACTTAAAATAAACTAAAGAAACATTATGCAGGTAATTCAATTCTTGTTCAATTTAGATCATCAAATTCTATAATTCTATAAAGAGCTTTTCATATTAATATACAAAAAGACTATTTTAAAAAAGGCTAACGATGTTCACACCACAGTGACAAAGACCCACAGAAGCGAGCTTGTGATGTCAGATTTGCCACAAGATCGGATCTACGGGTTTGTGCCAAATGGTCATGGCCAAAGTATCAAAATAACTTTGTCAAGAACTAAGATAGCAGTATAAAGCAGTCGGCAGCAAGGCCGCTCTTTAGTGTTTATACAGATCAGGACAGTGACAGAGAATACGCTGCAGCTGGCAGCAACAGACTTTGTAAGATTCACCTCAAACAATCAAAGTTCATCAAACAGATGGTGAGAGGATTGTTAAAACTCACCCTTGGATGTGTTTCGCTCGGGCTGGAGAGGTAAAGAGGGCGAGTTTTGGTAGGTCAACTTTTAGTTCTCCTCCTTAAAAACAGGAAAAAGAAAGTTGTTTTAGATATCACATGATGGTATGGAACTGTTAGGGCCTGTTGCAGAGGACATACATTTGCTTTTAAAAGTAAATCAGATGCTACAGTGCTTGAGAACTTAGTAAGTAATATAGTGAGAAAAAAAAATCCTATTACATTACAAAACCTGCCAGGAACTATATTCTGACATCAGATCCACATGAGAGAGAGAAAATAAAATAAAAACATTTTAACAGAAATGACTGTACTGTCTCAGGTTGCTGCGTCTCGGTTTGGGAGCGTCACACGTTTCAGGAGTTACCAAAAATGAAACAAGAGCAGTTCAAAATTGCATATAGCTTCCAAGGCTGAAAAAAGAAGTGGATTCAGATCCATGACCAAATCAAATTAAAAGTTGACTGCTTTGAAGTCTTGAAAAAGCTAATACATCGACACATTTCTGCATAATCCTACAAACAAAGAAGCTGTACCAACCATATCATCGTCTTGGTAAAGGTAATGTCCACAACACTTCTAAATATAACTGTTGTTGCTCTGCTGTCCTAAAGCAGAGCTGCAGGTTTGCCATAGTAGTCCTCTTCCAGGCCAGCAGCAGGCTGTGGTGAGAGGTTAGCTCAGTTTAGCTAAGACCACAGATAGCAGAGAGCAGAGCTTGAGAGGGATGCCAGTGTAATCAAGCATGCTACAGCCAGCTACCATTAACTGTGCCAGTACCAGAGAGCCAAGAACGGACGAGTATACCTACGGTGGCAGAGTAACAAAGGAAAGTCTAAACTGAGCTACAGTGCACTACGCTTAGATTTTTCTTGCTACGTTTCTGTATGCACGCTTTCAGCCTAGGTGTAAACAATGAGCAGTAAGCATCACACCAGTTTAGCAACACGCTGTCCGCCATCTTCTTTGACACAAACCAGAAAAAAGAACAAAACTGCATAAAAAACAATTTTCAAGCATCATCATTCAAAGTTTTCCCCTTTTCTCCCTCTTAGTCCGTCTGTCTCCCTCTTGCCTGACGCTATTACAAAACCCTGGCTGAAAAGATCACATGATTTCCTTCCCAGAGAGCCACAGCATTCCCTCTAAGTATTCTGCTGACATTGTAAAGACATCTTTTGTCTAAATCAAAATGTTAGCTCCGCCTGCCCTACTCCCAAAATCTGGCACCTTCTGGGGGAAGCAGTGCAAAGGGTGGTGTCATGGCAACCTCTACCTGGCAGGCTGCCCAGCACCCTGAGCTAGAGAGAAGTAGGACTTAATGTGGTGCGGACCAGGAATGCTCGATGCCTTCCAAAGTCAACTCTCTGGGCGTGCTGGTTGCTTAAGATTTCAGCGCAGACGCCAACATTTTTTTGAGTAAATACATTAGAGTCGATGCATGACAAACTAATGAGGATTTCTGCACTGTACCTCTGGATTCACATATCTGGAGATGACTGAAATTAACATGTTTTTACTTTAAAATCCAATTCATTTATTTTTTTACTTTGTGAGCCCTTTAGCAAGCACAGATTAGATTCATAATTAGCTAATTATTTATTTATAAGCCATACATTTACATTCCTTTTGAACCCCTGCTTTCTTCAGAAGGTGAATATAAGTATTGCAAGGACATTGTTTTCAAGCAGCCAGGCTCGGAGTCACAGACCAGAATACAGAGTATGAACCTCTAAAGCATCAACTGTAGACAAATGTCATTTCCCCATGTGGCTTACTTCTGCAGTTCAGCGAGAAGAGTAGCCAAGAGTCAGTCTGGTTGGTTACAATAACACAAGCATATGTCACGGACCTGTGACTCACTAAAGAGCCAGGTATCCGCCAGAGACAAGATTAAAGTTCTGCCCCAAGAGCATCTCACATGTCGGCTTTCTCACACAGTTTAACGCCGAACTGCTGAGCAGCTGCTGCACTTATCCGGCTCCGTTCACAAGTGTCAGAAAATCATCTGTTATTAAACTTGCACAACTAAAGCAAAGACTTCAACATGTGTCATTTCCTGGCGAGTTTCATGAGCTTTATATCCGTACTGTATTTGTGAAGATATACATTGTTAAAGGTACAAACTTACTCATTTAATAATCTCAATGCAAATTAAACAAATATAATCTTGCATTAAAGATTCACAAACGTTTGGGATATTTTTTCTTTAACTAACAATCATCTAAATGGTAAAGGGACTGTACTTATTTAGCGCTTTTCCAGTCAACTTGACCACTCAAAGCGCTTTACACTACTTGTCACATTCACTCATTCACACACACACTCATACCCCGATTGGCACATCGGGAGGCAACCTAGGGTTAGGTGTCTCGCCCAAGGACACTGACATATAGTCAGGGAAAGCCTGGAATCGACTGCTCTTCCTCCATTAGTTTGTTAATTAGTTTGAAATCTTTTGACAAAAAAAAAAAAGGAAATGATTTTTTGTGTATTATCTGCCAACTTAATTGGATTTATTTATTTTCTAAATCTAGAATCTCATGCCAACAACAAACTCAAAGCTAATTTGGGAAGAAGCAAAGAAAACCAAACAAAAACATCTTTATTAAATATACAAGTAAAATTGGTGAGGGTGTCAGGATTGGTGATAAAAAGAAGTATCTACCAAAGGTTGAGTCTCTCCAAGCAAGGATGGGTTGTAGCTCTCCACTTTGTGCCAGACTCAATCTAAAGCCCCGTTTCCACTGAGCGGTTCGGGCCGGGGCCGTCCGATACAGTATTTTGTGTGTTTTCATTATTAAAGGGGTCCATGCAACAGAACTATACCGGACCATTTAGGGACCCCCTTCAGTTGTAGGTCCATGGGAAAATTTTATGGTCCAGTTCAGCCAGAGCTACTGGCATCTAACAATAAATTCTATTGATTGGCGAACAGAAATACCTGGCATGTATCGTTCGTTCAAAGAACCAAAAGCCAAGCAGAAAGAAACAAGCTGCTGATTGGCCTCCGTTGGTCTCAACCCTGCATGAACAGTGGTGGTCCGAATCTGAATTGGCTGAACCATTCTAAAACCACCAAACCACTCAGTGGAAACGGGTCTTAATAATCATTGAGAAGTCAAAAAAAGAAAAAGTAAAACACAAAACTGAAAAAAGCCTTAATATTTCAACATATAATAAAGACATGGTGAAACTACTTTCGGACACACATTAACTTTGAGCCCTCGGCCAGCAATGCATAGGAAATCAACATGGGAGTGCCTTAAAAAAATATTTTCACTCAACCGACTCCACCATGGATCTAGAAATTTAACCTACAAATGTTCCATAAGCAGGTAGTCATTTATGAACTCTGCACAGAAATACTACAAAGTTCACTGGACAAAATGTCATCTCAGATGGACGCAGATATTGGACATGTTCTGTTGTCAGATGAGTCCAAATTAAAGCTGCTTTAAATAAAAACAGATGAAGGTATTACACTGTAAAACGTTTTAATATATAGTTTATAAATAATACTTTCTTAAGTGAAACTCACTTAGTTTTCTGGTTTGGTAGTGATCTTAAGCAATTTACATTGTTTGGATTTTATCCTGAGTCCATGCCCAACACGGCAGAACTACCCAAGCGAAAAAAAATGAATGACTTGCACATGGGTAATGGCACCATTGATGCAGAGGCATATAATGACATTTTAGAGATATGCTAGCATCAAAGTATCAAAGGTATTTTCTTAGGAGGTCCATTGTTTTTTCAGCAGGAAAACATCAGACCTTGTTCTGCATGACTTACTACAGCATGGCTGCGTACTTGGGTTTGACTGACCTGCCTGTAGTCCAGATATGTCTGCTACTAAAAAGAATTCAGATGATGAGGACCACAGACTGCTAAGCAGCTGAAATCTGAATGGACACAAATTTCTCTGAAAAAACTCTAAAATTACTATCCTGAGCTCTGAAATAATAAAGACCGTAAATGATTTGTGTATGTAATGTGCTTGTAATCGCTGTAAAAATAGAACCATTTATGGCTGGCTCTTGTTATTATCTGCCAGCCTGGAATACAGTACTCCCTGTAACTTGCTTATATTTTGACATCTATCTAAGAGAAGCACCAAAAATGTGTATTAAACCTGTGTCCACAAACTTTAGAAGTGTTGATGCAAAGCACCAAAGCAGAGAATCTGTTGTGGTAATATTGATTAAAACATATACAGTCAACTCTCCTCTGCTGCTGTTACACAAACTAATCACTTCTCTGCAATTCAAGATAAAAAACTTCCATTTACTGCTGATCACTGGTGCAGGAAACTCTGACATCAGAGGACACACAGCCCCCTTGCACCAAACTGCTCACTGATGAGCCATTCCTATCAATCTCTGTGATTGACACGTCTGTTTATTTATATCTGTTGTGAATAGATGAGAAGATAATGATTAACTATCAAACTCCTTCTATTTTCGCCCAACCATTTCTCTGAAAGAGAATTACATTAAAGCAAATAAAGTGCAGATTCAGACTTTCTCACTGTCCACACACACACATACACATAAACACCACCTAATCACAGCTGAAACAAAAGTTTCAGACCTCCAAACAAGATTGCCATGCAGCCATCTGAGCCTCTCATTTGTCTTAGTCCACACCGAGGACTGAGCCAAAACAGTTTTAAAACACTCACACTGAGAAGGTCATTTCATATCCTGGAAGGCAGGAGGCTAGGGTCAAAGTTCAAATGAGACTGGGGGGTAAAGGATGTCCCAGGGGATGGCACGTACCATCTTGACCCAGACAGGGGTGAAAAAATCAGACTGACTTCTGAACCTGATAATCCATAAAATGCAATAAATCTTTTGTCAGTGGGGGAGGGAAAAACAGCAATATGAGACATTTTAGATGTGCACGGATACAAAAATACAAAAAAAGAATTTAGTTTAAAAAAAAAATGACTGTGTAGTTGAAAAGAATAAAGGTTTATGATCAATATTTGTAAAAACAAAATACAATTTTGCAGCTCACTTGTGTATAATCAGTATAATTGCAATAAAAGTACACAAAATTAAAACAACAAAATTAAACTACAGTTAATGAAAACAATTAATTTAAAACTATAATAAAATTAAAACAGAGTAAATATCAGCGTATTAGTGCCAGTTTGTTATGAAGTTTAGGCGCATTAGAGGTGAAACAACTGCACTTGACCTAAGGAGGAGGTAGTGGTGCCACAGATTTGATAACCATGGGGTAAAAACTGTTTTGTAAGTCTACTGGTTCTGGATTTTACCAGTTTATATCTTTTACCAGAAGGCAGTAGGGTGAACTGTGTGTCCAGGGTGAGTGTGATCTTTGGAGATGACTGGCTTTTCTTTTTTGAGTCGGCCAGAGTAAAAGTCTCTGAGGTGGGGTAAATGGTGAGCCAGTGGTTTACTCTGCCACCCTTACCACTCGCTGCCGTTCTCCTCGGTGCAGCTGCCCAACCACACAGTGCAGCAGTAGGTCAGGGTGCTTTCCATTAGTGGCCTGTAAATGTTTGTAAGGAGGTGCTGAGAGAGGAGAGCAGACCATAGTTTTCTGCAGAAATACACTCAATGTAGTGCCTTGATCACTTGATGAGAGATGTGTGTCATCTAGGTGAGGTCAGCAAAGACGTGCATGGCAAGGAACCTCAAACTGTCTATCCTTTTGTACCTCCTTTCTCAATATACAGAGGGCAGCCTGGTGTGTGTGTGTGTCTGGAAGTCCACCTTTTAGCTCCTTGGTTTTAGAAATGCTTAAGTCCGGGTATATAAAGACAATATATCAGTCAACAAAACCTCCAAATGAGACATCAAACATACAGAGTAAAGAAATACTCGATTTCCCTGTAGAAATTAAAAGAGATCAAGCTGTTATCATCAAAGGTTGTTTAAGATTCGATCCTTAAAGTCTGACACATTTTTGATGCAACACCAAGAATTCTTGCAGCCAACTCTAAAATAATACAAGCTGAGCCATTTTATTCTCCAGAGGTCCACCAGAGACAGAATTATTATTATTGAAGAAAGGAGCCAGCAGGTTAATCCAGATACAAGTTCATACAGTTCAGAGTGATGAGACACACACCCATTCAGCCATTTTATAGTGTCTGAAAATCTGACTGGACTTGCCAAGACTAGAAAAACACAATATAAATCTACAAATGAAAAAGTGTAATATTCTGCACAGAATATTCTGAACAACTATCACCTAAGTAAAATATAGAAAAAACGGTGACGAGAGTCAGTCTGTACTTTTTCTTTGTTTTCCCCGCTGAGAGGCTCAGTTAGAAGTCCCCTCTTCTGGCCTCCTCGCAGTCCAGCCACAAGGATTTCCACAGGAAAAAACGTCCCTCAGAACAGTTGTACAACCGCATACATCTTTTGTTGCACCATGAATATAAACCAGGGAATTTTCTTTTCATGATCGTACGAATATCTAAATATAAAACTTATAAAATAAGTGGCGATTAAATCCAAAACAAACTATTTATAGCCATGAGTACACCCCTGACTTTTTTTTATAGTGATGCTTATCAGCATTCTGGCATTAAAAGTAGAGTTATAGATTCTCAAAACATTGATTTAACCTTTTAAGATAACAGAAATATCACTAAGTGACTTTTAACCAAAGGTATTGTTGCCTTAAAAGCTAACAAGAGCTTCAGCAAGCTGCCAACAATTGGAGATGACTTTGCCTGACCCACCTGTCTGTTGATCCTGCTGCCTAGCACCAGACTAAACACTGGGATTTTCACCGTGGCTTATTGGCTGCAGCTGACTCACCAGCAGCCAATCAGTGCACGTGTAGGAACGATGGAGGGCAAGATTGAGATTGTAAGAGTGCAGGGGGAGAAGAAGGGGCTCTGAAGAGGCAACCAAACCTCATGCAAGCTCCAAAATAGAAAAAAAAAAAAAAAAAAGGACCAATCAGAGAGAAGTATTCTGTTGAAATTTGCACAAGAAAATAATTCTTTTAGTACTGGCATGAAAATTGTGATTTGGAGCAAATATACCTGCATTTGATTTTCAAGTCTTTCTGTGGGATGAATATAAGCAATCTTTGTTGGAGTATCAAATGTCATTTCATAAAAATAATAAGTAAAAGGGGACCTGTCTGTGAATGGCAATGAATTGCTTACCTGGCTTCAGACAAGGCTGCCATCAGACTGTGCTTTTACCATTCCTAAAAGGAATCAATACCTAATGAATTTCAAACGGCGGAGTTTCAGAAGCATAAATGTATCCTACACATGAGTGCATGAAGTAACCTCTGTGGATCGATGAATATGACATTACACACAGCCAGAGGAATGCATCTTCTTAATTGACCTGAGCATTTTTAAATTAATTCAAACAGCAATTAAAATGGATCGGACTGTGTGGCACCTTCGTCCTGGAAGCTGTTGTTGTGTATTCGGATCACCTCGTGACCTGGCCTTGTGCTTTAATTACCACTGTATCTGATCAGGCTGCTCAGGTAATACGGCAGAAACAGCAAGGAAATAAAAGGCCCAGTTTAGCATTTACATTGTGATGGGATTCGGGCTACACATTATAAATATATGCTGCTAGCGAGTCAGAAGTGATTAAAAAAAACAAACACGCTATTCTTTAATCATCAAGTGTTTTTATTTATAATTTCCTATCATTTATGCGGCCGCACTATAAGGAGATTATTTTGAATTGAAAGTTTAAAAACACATAATTTGGAGGATAATGCTGGCAGTTTTTTATTGCTTTTATTGCATTTAAAATACATGCCAATAACACAATAAATACCCAAAAGGGCCAAGCACAATACTAGTTCAAATTAGCTCAGAAATGCTGGATGTAACACATTTAATGTAGAATCCAAGCTATAAATCTGGGTTTTGGTTTAATTTATCACCATCTCTATTCTTTTTAAGTCTAACTCCTGCAAATCTCAAGGGAAAATCCAGTTATCTGCTGTAAATATACCCCATAACAATTATATCATGAAATGTCAAGTTTTTTATATTTTTATCATTCAAATCTATTGAATTAAAAAAATAAAACCTGAAAGCATCATAATGGAAAAATACATTTCTAAAGGCTACCTCTCATAATCGTTTATTTTATGGATGGTTTTGCATTTGGGAGGTTGAGAAGGCAGTCATCAATATGATACCTTTTCTCTGTGTCATCACCAAATGCCTTTTAAAAGATAATCATCTTTCACAACCGCTCATTATTAAAGCAATTGTCTGACAACACAAGAAAGTAATGAATTAGTAGAGGACAATAGAAAAGTGGCTGTAATTAGGCCCCTGCAAAATAATCTGGCTCATTTAGGAGGTACTAGTCAATAAGCTAAAACTCATAAGCAAGAGGAAATTAAGTCACATTCTACGGTTTTTAAAAGCTTTTTTGTGCCATTTGCTTGCAGTTTGGTGCTAGATAGTGTAAAGTGTCCACAGCGCAAATTGTAGCTAATATAACAGGTGACTTGCAAGTAAACCAGCAGGTAGATAAGTACTACCTTCAATGAAACCAACCAATAGATCGTAATTGAGTTGTGGAGCATCATCTGTATGGGTCCACAATCATGTTTTGAATTTAGAAGATGTTTGAGGTCTATCATATGCGTACCAGTGAGGCCACGACAAATTCAAACACTAAACTTTACATGAAAGAAAGAAGCTTTGCTCTGATCTCATAAAGCTGTCAGATAACAAATATCCATTTATTCACACTGACGTTTTTTCTGTAGAATTCCCTGACCATTCAGAGAGCTCTGAATGCCCAAAAAACAAGCAAAAAGAGATTATAGACAGGACTTGAAACCAGTCTAAACTGTAAAAGAAAACAAAAAAAAATAAATATTTGTTTTCTTTGAAGCTTGCTAAATATAAAATAATCCAATTAAACACATCCACATTAGACTAATTTATAATAACTATGTTCATACAAGCAAATTCATAAAAAAATAATCAGGATTTTTTTATAACACCAATGGGACTTATCCAGGTGGAGGTCAACCCATAAACCAACATGTCCAACTATTTAGCGTAATAAGGCTAAAACTGTTGTGTTGTGTGGCATGTATTTTATTTACAATGAGGATATATATGTGTGTACATGTTTTATTTTAAA
The DNA here is from genome assembly GCA_037177495.1 of Rhadinocentrus ornatus. Classification (NCBI taxonomy): domain Eukaryota; kingdom Metazoa; phylum Chordata; class Actinopteri; order Atheriniformes; family Melanotaeniidae; genus Rhadinocentrus; species Rhadinocentrus ornatus. The sequence goes on from JBAMHW010000017.1 coordinate 666,636, forward strand.
TTGTTTTTTGGAAGTTAGTTAGAGCTAGTTAGTTTTGGTTGCTATAATTTTCAATCTCAGATAAAAATGTGTGCTTATGCAGTCACTTCAATGTGAATATAATTACTAGCTATTCATAAAAATGTGACTGAACCAAATAAAATATTTTTATCACCTGTAATATAATAAAAAAAAAAAAGAATATTTTTTTTATAAAACAATAGCATAATAAAGCATGCCTTTGAAAGGCATCTATCAAATACACAGTGTGAAAACACTTCATGGCTGTGAGCAAAGAAAAAACACGACATCACTTTATCATTTTAAAAGAATGCTATTGCTCATTCTGGTAAAAGGGTATAATATTCCATGCAATAAAATATCAGCCAGATTGTAGCTGGTCAAGTGTAACACAGATAAAAGATGTGCTGCAAACATCACTGGAACTGACAACTACAACTCTGTACTGAACTGGATTTATTCAGCTTGGCTTCTAAACTCCAAAATACACCCTGATCCGTATGTTCATGGAGTATCAGAGTACGCTCTATGATGGTGCAAAATATGCATAAAGGATTGAAGTTGACAACACAAAATCACATACATCTGGTCAAGAAAGTCAAGTCAGGCAACGGTCCAAAGTTCATCTCCATCCATCTGGAATTAAACCATTTGTCTTCCATTATTTCTCTTGCCAGCTTCTAACAAAAGCTTAAAACATCTTCACAGTGCCTCAAGTCGTGTGTGTATGTTTGTGTGTGCAAATGAGTTGGTAAATGAAATTCTGCAGAGATGTGTGCAGTGCTTGTCAGTCATCTGTGATTGCAGGCAAAGCAAATGGGATGGGACAGAGCAGGGATTATAAGGCAGCCTTGTGTTTCCAATGGGGTCTCCCCTGCTGGGCTACATGGTCCCAGCTCCCTTTGTCTGCTGTTAACCCGTTAAATCCCGCGGAAGAGCCCATTCAGAAATGTGTCACACACCCCGGGGGTGCATTTTGTGTGGAATAATGATCTTAAAGGGGTTACACAGCATTGTCACTGATTCCAATGTCTCCCCCCCCAATTAATAAACACACATTTAATTGTTTCATGGGATGTTTGAAGTATCACTTACAGTCACTTCTTGTCTTAAGTTCTTCTGACGACATTCTTTAAGAGGATGCTATAAATCGACGTTGCAATCGTTCATATCTGTCATTCTCCACAAAAATGGCTAAAAATGATAGTTATTACAATATTTAGTCCAGATCTTTTCCTCTTTCCTTTGCTATTATGGTGAGCATGCTTTGAAGGTGACTATGTTGACTGGCAGAGATAGAAAACACATATGTGGGGAAATGCTGCATGCTCACAGAGACTAAGTGTAATTATACTGCAGTAATGCCCTGCATGATTAATGATGTGGGCCTCTGAAACCAAACCATGGAGCCAATGGCAAATTACCACAATAAAAATAAACCATGATGTGAACAGGTCAGCGAGGCCAGAGCAGAAAATGTCTCTAAGTGTATATTTATATAGTGTGTATGAGCGAATAGGGAACGAGCTCCAGTAACCCAATTAGTGCTCGCCTACTGTCAGAAACCAGCTCCATCACTGCGCAACAGCTCTGCAGTCAAAAGCAAAATGTCTAATGTTACCATTTGACACCCGAGACTAGGTCACAACATCTGCAATTAGAAGAAAAAAAGTTTATTTAAGTTTTTAAGATTTATGGATAAATCTGAAAAGCACAGTAGACCTCAACAAACTTGCACCTTGTAAAGGATTTTGGCTCCCCTGCCCACAGCAAAGTCAAGCTCACATTTCTACTCCAACACTGAGTACATAGCTTAGCACATAACCACATTTGATTAGTCCTTCTCGGATGGAGAGCACTTGACTCGTACCCAAATTGAACTCTTTTGCACTCTCTACTTTTTTGTAGTTAAACTGCAATGGAGCATTTCACTGAGAGTGTGGTACTCAGAGGAACAACGTTAAAGGATTCTAGTGGTTATAAATCAACATCCGGAGAAGCCTGAAAAGGTGTTAAATGCATGCAATAATTTCTGAGTTGCTGTCAGGAATTATAATGTTACAGTTATAATGTTAATACTGGCGCAAATTAAACACACACACACACACACGCCACTCTGAAAACATTTAGGAAAACTATGCTAAAGTTGTGGGGTTTTTTATAGGGGATTCCTCGAGTGCTATTTAAAGAACTACCTGTTTTGACTTCATGACACATTGGCCATTATCCCAGTTATAACCATGATTTTTGCTTTTGATAATCCATTTGTGTGGCTTGAAATGAAGTTTCACACTTGTCAGCACACTTTCAAGTAGCATCTTCATAAATTCATCCACATTCAAAAAGTAAATGAGCTAAAGACAATATTTCAATATCGGTAATCCATTTCACTTCAAATGAATAATTAATGACCCATTAAATGTGCAGGAATTTGAAGCTTGTATGCAACTTAGCATCAATCAGATGAAAGCCTGACAAACGGCCCTATTCTTCTTTTAATAATAATAAATCAAAGCAAGCACATGGCCGTCTCTCTGAGACAGAGATAATCAGAAGCAGAGGATGAGACGGTCAAACATCTTGTCTAATGTCCCAATAAACTGAAGATCAACTGTTAACAATTATAATTACAAAGGAATATGCAAAAAAAACCCAAAAAAACTGCATGAACACATCCACCCGACTCCTTTTCCACACACACATTACCAAAAATAAAAGTTTAATGTCCTTAAAAAGATGTAAACTCAAATGACAAATATTTATGGGTCCATTTTCCTTCCAAACAATATAAGAGAAATGCTCCCGCATAATACCGATGCTCCTGCTAGTTTTTATTTCTCGCTTCTTTCACTGCTATTAAATCCTGTCACCTCAGCTCCCTGAGCAGGTGAAGTCAGCCAAAGACTTTCCCACGGTCTTAGAGCAAATCCAAACGCCCCGAGCCCTTCCTGAGGGCCGGCCATCTGTCCGCTCTGTTTGGAGTGTGTTAGGGGGTAAAGCGTCAGCTGCACGACCAAATTCAACGTTCCAGCACACCCATCCTTCGTGAAGAAAAGCCCAGAGCATCCATTCAGCTCAACCTTCACACACGCTCACACATACGCAGCTTGTACCCAAACACAAACAAATCAACAAACAAACAAACAGATGTGACTCCTCCCATTTGGCTGATCTTCAGTCCAAAAGCTTCACATGCAAACTATTATGACAAATATGGAGACTTAACTACAGCTGATCTTTTAAATATAAACATTCTGACATTTTACTATAGTAAATAGTAAATTTAAAGTAAAACAGTTTCCCTCTTTTTCATTTTTTATGTTGTTTGGAGAGAACCCTCGTTAACGTGATATCTGCCTCTCAACAAAGGAGTTCAAGACATAAATCTTGACCTTTGCTCCCCCCAAGTATAAATCATCCATGCCACTGACTTCCACAAAACAAAACAAATGAACCCAAAACAAAACTAATCCACCACAAAAGCAGCAAAATATGGAAACCTGGTAAAAGCTTAAAAAAAATCACTGCACTTTGCTCAAAAACATCTTAATTTGAATTAGGATTTGCCATGATCATATGACGCATTTCTTTCTTTCTCATGCACATGCTACCGCCCCCATCCCAAGCGTCCCCCTTCTTCTTTTTCCTCTTTTTTCCCCCTCTCCTAAAACTGATGTGCTATCATTTCATTTCCCCCTCTCAAAGAGCGACTCTGCCGCTGGTGGATGTGGTCCTCGCCCCAGCCTGACGCATTTTTAAAATGCGTGACATTGCCTCTGTGGGAGCATGAGAACGGAGCTTCCTCAATAGTAGGGTCCCCATACCCGGCCCGTAACCATGGAAGCAGATGCCTGCCCTCCCGGCCCTCCTTACCTCCTGTCGATCGCGGGCTGTGAGCTGCTTGGGCTGTGAAAAGAGGCTGTGCCTGCCTTTCTCCTCGCTCTGACCGAACTTGCCCCACTCCTCAAAAGAAGCCATTGAACAGGTCACTGGTCTAGACTTGTTTGCACGGTCCAGGGAGCAGCCTTGATGTAACCCTTGCTCTCTCTCTTTCTCTCTCTGCCTGCCACACCAGCCGCCCAGCGACTGCAGACTGTGGAGGGGTGGCGGGGGGGACATTGGAGACGTGGATTTGAAAAGGAGCCCGTCCGATTTTGCCATTGTGCCTTTTCATTCATCGATCGCATGAATATCGAACCTTCTGTCCCTGCATGTGTGAAACGGATAGCTTAGCAAGCATTTTTGCACTCCCTCTCCTCAGGTCTGTGTTTGTGGGCCCAGAGCTGTGCTTTCTTTTCTCACTACTTGTAAGAATGTCTTATTTTTAATATATATATATATATATATATATCAAAACTAAACTTCTTGTTTAAAAACTTGTGCTACGTTTAGTCATAAAGTGGTGTCATATTTTACTTTGTCCATTAATAAAGAGAAGAGTTGATTTAATAACTTTTTACTGATAAATTATCAGTTAATTTTAAGTGACTAACAGGTGTGAAATATACTTTTTACAATTGTTACATATTTAATGTCTGTTGTATTAAATCATGTAAAGATCAAGAAGTTAAAATGTTGTCTGTAGAGTTAAAACTCTGAATCTTAAATAATAAAAAAATAAATTTTGACAATTCAAACTGGAAAATAAATCAGTATTAAATACTTCTATTTTATTTCTATATATTATGTAAAAATTAAGAGGAAATTGGGCTTTAAAGTTGCGGTTTCAAATAAATAATCATAAACTGTTTTGTTATTTTCCCTGTCTGATAAATAAACAAGTATGAGATTATTAAAATAATAAAAAATAAAAACCTGAATAATTTATTTCAAAGTGAAAACAAAGTGATATTTAGCCCAGAAAAGAAAAAAACTGACAGCATTTACTAAACTATAATAATGACTTCAAAGCAGATAAAATGAGATCAGTTTCTATGAAAATAATGCGAGTGTGTTCACATATTAACCTCTTGCATTAAGAGCTTATGGATGAGTGTGAACACATTTGACGAGGCAAGAGATTTGATGACAGCTTTAGTTAAAGGTGAGACGATCAATGTCAACATATCAATATTGCTCAGTCAGATGAGGCGACTATTTGTTCGGTCTGATTTATTAAGCAGAACTCATTTTCTTGTTTAACTGACAGCACAGTTTACAGACTTGTCATCCTCTACTTTCTCTTACTCAGTTATAATTAAAATGGGAACTAAATCTACAAACCTTTTATGAAGGAAATTTGCTAAATTGTTATTTATAAATGGTCTGACTTAATTGTATTTTAGATGCTAAAATGCTGCAGCTGTGTAATGTGACAGGTAATAGAAATAATTAAATTACATAAAGAGGAAAGGTTCTAAAGAACTTCTCTGCATCACAAATAGAAAGTAGCCTGGAAAGAGGTGCAGATGTAGCTTCCATGCTTCATGTGACAGGTTGATGTTGCATGGGGCCAATAAAAGGGGACAGAGGAGGTGGGATAGGGGGGCAAAACAGGGCAGAAAATGAGCAAATTCAAAGGCAGAGGAAAGAAAGCAAAGAAACCAGCGAGGTAGGAACCCAAAAGCATTGTGTTCATACAACAATCAAGGCTGCGAACTACAGGTCTGCATCCAAAAATACTGATGCTACCAATAACCACGAGCAGACAGCATTAAAAAACAGGCTGCAGAGAAAGTCTGCTTCTGGTTTAACAAAATATAGCTTTCAGTGATTTAAAAAAATATATAATTAGGCAAACAGAAAGAAATGTTGCACACCAGCAGCTAAAGGCTTTTGTAACAATTATCATTTGTATTTAATTAGTTTAAATTAACAGTATAAAACTAATCTTCACAGATTCTGACAAATGTTAATGCAAAACTAAACAGTATCTGTCCCACAATGTCATATTAATCAGTAAATTATAAGCAGTCGAATCATGAAAAGATTATTAGTCAGCATTTTATATTTAAAACTAAATCAAACATAGAAAACTGTTCTTTAATTAAAATGCTTGCAGCTTTAAAGGAAAAATCTTGAAGTAAAAAAATAAATAAATGACAAGTCCCAAAAATCAACAGACTGGTGATAAACTAACAACATGAGTAGCTTGCTGAAAACACAGCCAGCTGATCGGAGCATGAACAATAGCGGAGAAAGGGGGCTACGGGGTTGAGGGGGCAAAGATCCCTCGACTGAAGCAACATACAACACTTTAACAGGGTCGACTCGGCCACATCCACCACAAAGACAGCCTTCCTGTCTCATTTTACTCACAAACATGGGCCAATATTTTTCAGTGGGCCGACACACAAAATAAAACTGTAGGAAAATGTTCTTCGTCCACAACAGGGGAAGATTTTTTTTATGTCTTCAGCTCTAAAGTGGAATAATTTTACACTCTTTTAGCTTATTTCAATTGTGATTATTTCCTAAATTTGTACCTTGAAATACCACAGGATGAAATAAATACAGAAATTATTTTTAAATTTTTCAAGGATGTGTGTTTTTCCCAATATCTCCGAATAACTGTACTGCATAAAAGGGGAATTAAGAATTTTGCACTGCTAATCCTAAACTTAAAGCAACTAAATGACAAGCAGAGAATGATTTTAACTTAAGATAACATTTTATTTCTTTGCACTATAACCTTCCCTTCGCCACAGGTATACACAGATGAGCACTACCGATGTAACTCGGAGGAGAAAAGTCACCAATATCCCATCAACACCGTCATCCTGCCTCCTGGAAACGGTGGCAGCTAAATGCCAAGTGCTGCTCCAGCTCGTCTCCTCTCGCTGCCGCAAAGACACAACCCCCTGTCAGCAGCACTCACGCATCATTACGAGGCAGTAAAGCAAATACAAGGGAGTTTCCAAAGGATGAGAAGTTTTAACTATCACAGCCTGCACTGGTCTGTCTGTGCTTTACCGGATGGGGACTGGGCAGCCAGTAGACTCACTACATGGCACAGGAAATTAGAGAAAATCTCAAAGATAATTTAGAGCATAAAGAGAGACTAAAACTTCTTGCTGTCTGGGTAAAAGGCCTTGTTGGTGTAAAGCATGAAAAACCCAGAAGATGCTTAAGGTTTTTAACAAAAAAAATCTATTTCAAAATCTTAAAATGAAATTAAATAAACAGCCTAAAAATCTAAATTATTTTTCAGGCTTAACAAATCGCACCAATATACGTCTTCTGTTCAACATTAAAATTTCCCCCTGGAATAGGTATTTTTCGTTCATTTCATTTTGTGGAGTCAGGATGACCTCTAATTTTTAATAAAAGGCAAATGCAAATGTGGATTATTTCCATATAAGCAGAGCAGGCTGACTAACTCTATTTTGCCCTTTCAGAGACACATAAGCATGTGTGTTCCTCCCTCAGGTCAATCTCATAGTCTGCTGCACAAAGCAAAGGGCCATCATAATTTCTTTAAACCCCTGAAGTCTGCCAAAACAACTGTTTTTAACTACCTTTTGAACTAACTTTAATCATGATTGTGGAAACAATCTCATCTTAACATAATTAAATAATTACACTAAAACTTGCAACTATTCATGAAAAGAAATTCTGATGTGATCACCGCTGCAGATCACAAGCAATGATCATCGTGTCTAAACGGCCGCGTCTGTGGGTCTCCGGCCGCCATCATCACGTCACCAAAGTCAAACATTCCCAAAGGTGGGCTGGAAACAAAGGGCCCACCTCTTAAAGTGCTGGTTTATTAGGTGCAGGACAACAAATCCTCTCTATTCAGTAGCCGGACACTTGTGGTGTTGGAGTGTATGGTCTGTGAAAGAGTCCCGTCATAACATTAAAGGACTGTCCCCTCCCTCACGACAACACACACTAATTCACTAATGCCTGCGTGTGTTAACAAGCCCATCGTCTGCTTCTCTAACTCTTTGTCTCTTGAATGGGTGCAAATGGAGAGACAAAACAGCACACACACATTGAGGCCCTCCTTCGACACATTGCTCTCTTCACAGCCTCAGACTGGACACTTGGGTTTAGAAGTTGCGCAGCAACATACCAGCTAAAAAGTTGAAATAAATATTTTTAAAATCTAATATTTTTCTATATTTTTAAAGGTAAATAAGAAGCATAAAAGCAGAAACGTGTTTTTATATATATTTAAGAGCAGCTTTTGTAATCTGGAATTTTAAAATCCTTAACAACCATGAAATAAATGTATTATTTATATATATCATATATGCAAAATAAATTAATAACATAACAAATTACATATATATTTCAAAATAATAATAATAATAATAAAAAAACTGGGTCTGATATGTTATTAAATTAATTTAACCTTTATAAGCACACTTCTGCTAACAACCCATATGTGTTAAAGACAGAATAACTGGAGTTGGGTATGGGTGGTGGGCCTCTAATCCTGAAGGACAAAACCAGCATATCCACCGAGACCAATCTTGTTTGATAGATCCCCGCTGCTGGATCCAGCAGAAGCGGTTCGGTCTGTGAGGCCCATTGTGTCTGAGATACCCAGGAAGGAAACACACTCAAATTATATTAGAAACGGGACTCCTCAAATACAATATTAATTCACGGACTGCACAGTCAAAGCAGATTATCTTAATCCAGAAGAAACTGATTTGAAATACTCTTTTTGTAGTGTTAATCTGCACATTGAAAACTACTTTTTTTTAAAGTTGTTTTTGTTCCTGAAAAAGCAACATGCATATTTATATTTTAACTACATAAAATCAAATCAAATAAAGTTATCACAGATTTTTTTTTCCTAAACTGTAGGATTGAAATAAATAAGAAGAATTATAAATCTTGACCAGCTATATTATAAAAAGAAAAAAAATCCACAAAATTTACTTTGAAATTTATCCTATTACTTAATATTAAAACATTTAGTTATGATCTTAGTATCGGTGAGGGTTAATGAAATAAAGGAAGGGTTTGGGAGATAAAAAAGAAAAGAAAAAAGAACGTAGTGCAACACTGCCGTCACCGAGGGATTTAGCATGGTTGTCTGTGCATGTGGCAGACATAAGCCTGCGCTTCGTTTTCCCAAGTGCTCAAGTCTGTCTTACTGCACTGAATGCGACGATGAGCATCATCTTCAGTGTATGTGTGTGAAGATATATTTGTGCGTTCCAGCTGAAAATGTGCTCGGCCCTCGGCTTGTGGTCAGATGGCAGAGGCTGGCCGGTGCCTTAAGTCAGCTCTGGGTCAGTCCAAACACTTGCAGCTATTCATGACCAGATGAAACTCATGTGGGATTCTGTCCCTCCTCTGGCCCCCATTTCCATATGAATGTGGAATATGCTAAAAGAAAAAACAAACAAGCCAGATCCTTGTCCTGCTGCCTCTGCAAGAGGACTCTGTATCCTTCCTTTTGGTAAATAACAAATATCTCCACCATTAGCAAAGTTTTTAAATAAATTGACAAAAGATGCAAAATCAGCTTTTACACGAACAATATTTTTCTTTTCCACACAAGCTCAGCAGAAGTCAGTGCAGTCAACCTGCATACAAATGCATACATATATTCTGAGATGCCTCATGATGAACCGACACATGCACACAAGAATCACTCCATGCTGGCTTCGTCCTAGCCACTTTGTATAAAAGGATCAGCCAGACAAAGGGTTTGTCCTGAAAGGCAAACAGCAGGGAGCATAAAAATGGCAATGAACGTGATGTTGACGCGTATACATCAAGGAACCCATGAAGCATGAAGCCACGATGGAGAAAAGCAGTGAATTGAAAAAGCAAAGGAACAAATAGTACGGATCTGCATACCCTGGTTGTCCTGTATCCTCCCTCTTCTACCTGGCAGGCCCAGGTTGAAGCAAGCCGCATCAACACAACACCATCACGTGTTTATACATGTGATTCAGACAGATGTGGGCCTCTATGCACACGCAATGTCACACGCTCCCTTTGTTGCAGTCCATGGTTTGGTCAGACACAAACCTCAGTGCCCTTTGGCTGTTTAAAGGTGGGCTCAGACTGAGAGCGAGGGGACCATCTATTACAGGGAAGGATGAGGGGAGGGGAGACACAGACCCCTAAATGGGGGGGAACAGCTCAGACAGCTAGGCTTATAACTGCAGATGAGCACCAGTAGCCTGGTGCTGCATTCTGAGGAGAAGCCACTGCTGCACACACTGACCTGCAAACACACCTTTCCAGATCTATTGATTTCACTGCATATAGGCCTCGAATAAAAACAAATATGTCTTTTCCTTCACAGGCAGGGACGATGATCACAAAGACTAAAGAATAGATTTTATATAATCAAAACATGAAATCTTCCTGAATAATTTACATAATCATGGAGAAACACAATGAGAAAATGAATCAAATGTAATGAAGCATAAAAAACAAGGATAATTCTGCAGCTAAAACACACTTCCCCCCTTTTTTATTTTGCAATAAACATAAATAAAACATCTGCTGTTTCTATTGTTGGATCTCTTCATAATCAATTCCATTTGATAGTTAATACTGATTAACAATAAAAGTACATGCATACCATATAAGGTAAACAATATTTTGTTGGTTTAGCTTATAAAATTGAAAGACTATTTCTATTCTATTCTATTCTACTTAATCTATTTAACATTTCATAACAATAACCCCCCAAAAACTTTACCACTTAAATTTTTGTGGATTTAGAAAAAAAAGTTATATTTTTATTTTACCATAAATTTAAAAACGGCAAAAAAACAACATAAATTTACGCTCTTTGTAATAACAGGTGATTTATTCTAATGACTTCAATGTTTTCCTGAGTTTATCTGTGCCACCTGTACAATTACAACATGTGGGGCTACATTGTGGTTCCTCTTTAAGATTTTGTTTTGATGGAGAAAGACAAACGTGGTACACACAAAACTGCAAGTGGTCTGACTTATGTTGTGTATTATTTCATCTGCAATGCAAATTAAAAATAAATTTCCTACAATAATGATAGCAATATCATGCTTGTTTTTTTCTGGATAATATTAATGATATAACGAAGAACAATTTAATATTTTGAGAGAAACAAAATAAATTTGGTCATTTCCTGCAGTTTCTAAAGGACAGAAGCCGTTATATGATTTCATGTAATTGGTTTTACTTTAAATTCTATTGCCAACTACTATGTGTAGGTTAAGTAAAAGGAATAACCTAAACCTTTTTTAGAGATAGTTTCTATTGTTTTTATTTCTTACTCCAGTACAGTGATATTAAACACATGGCAAAAGAAAACACAACAAAAAGAAAAACTAACTGCAGCACAGAAAAGGGCAAACAGCCCACTATTTTGCAACAACATTGCAGAATAATTTAATTATAGCCTTCCCATGTGTGAGATAATTGTATTAATCTAAATTCAGTAAGTGAGATTCAGACCAAAGTTTCTGGCAGAGCAACAACTCTCTCCTCAGTTTTCCTTCATCTTTTCACCACAATTTTGTCCTATTGTGGGGGAGAACCCTGGGATTCATTACACAACTGCTGGGGTGTCAGGCCCCATGAATTATGCCGCTTAGAAATATCTGTCAGTGCTAATCACAAGTGCACAGCCAGATGTGTACATACATGTTTTTACTTAGAAGGAGCCAATCACACAGCAGGAATTTTGCCTCCCCTGGTTGCCCATTTTAAACACAGGTGATATTTGTTAGGAACAGTCACTGTGAGACCTCTTGCAACGACACAAGCTGACGAGTTGTAACATAGTTGGACTGAGCTGCTGTGCTGGAATCGGCTCGTTCTTCTTGCACTGCGATATTTACTGTGAAAAAACTCAGCTGTGTAATGTTAAACCTGATAGTTTAGGAAGAAAAATAACATTTTGATTTCTCATGATTTCTTTTCTTTTCCCATAAGTGTGCTTGGGTCACCATCAACCCAGCGCCAGACACCTGTTCAATAAGGAAAAGGGATTGTGACGAGATTATGTGTCTTTCTTTGCTACTTGCAAGTCCCAAAACAAGAATAAAAACATGCGGTGGAATTGCAGGAATCAACATAGCAAAGCAGAATCAAGCAGAAAACTAGAAACTTACCAAAAACACAAACTTCTCTGGCAGAAGGAAAATAAATAAATAAATAAATAAATTTAAAAAAAATTGTAAAGGGTCCCACGGGGCTGGTTTGGTCCTCACTGAGTCATAGTTTGTGACCCTTTCCAGCAGTACACCAGCCTCTGCCAGCTACACAAACAGTGAGGGAGAACATGACATCACCCTTTTAACATCAACAAGATACATTCATGGCTCACAGTTCAGCAGGTTCAAATGAGCGATGCAGATGGAAGCTAGCGCTGACTGCTGATCCTGCCACCTCTTCAAATTATTCATCAAAGCATTGGCCTGCATGAGATGCTGCAGGTAATTACAGGGAAAGTGTAAGAATTTTTATTAAAAGCTTTTTTTTTAAACGGCCAGCTTTCACATATTGAAAGCAAACTGGGTTTCCCAGGGTTTATATTGATCTAAAAAGCATCCAGTCTCTGGGCCAGAAATGTCTGCCGGCGCTTGGAAGATGCTCCCTCCTGAGTGCACCCACTATAATAAAGAAGACCGACCTCAGTGGGAGTAAACAAGACACACAAATCTCTCTACCCACTGGGCGGCTCAGCCAAGAGACATCAATTCCCGCTTGCAATCACCACGTCTGCCTTCAAAGAGATTTCATTACACTCTTGCATCATCACACTCCTTGATTGCAGCTAGAATGCAGAAATGTTTGGGGATTTTGTTTTTTTCTTTGCTCCTGATAAACTTAACACCAGGGAAAAGTTTTAAGATTTGATAATTGGAGTATTGTTTGCTTTGTAATCAGCCTAAAAATGGCGAGTAATTATCACAACATAAAACTGTCATGGCCTTGCAGAGTTTTTTTTAAATTCATCTCTAATATGAAAAAAAGCAGCTTGTAAGGGGAAAAAAAACAGGCTTGTGTAAGACAAATGACGTCTGGTGGAGAAAAGAGAAGGAGCTGCAAACAGAAAAAAACAGCAGTCCACCATGTGGCCCACAATCTATTCATTGCTCCTGTTTAATTTCTTTTGAGTGCGTAATCCTTTCAGTTTCAATGGCAAATTTAACAGTCCCCAAGGCTTAAGCACCAGACTGGTCAATACAAAACCAGACAACTAATTACTGAGCGCACCGTGCTCTCCTCTGCCCCCTCCTCCCTTCTTCTTCCCTTTTTCTGTCCGATGCTGCTCTCTCCAGCAGCTGTGGGGATCGTGTACACAAGAGCAGCAGTCAGGCAGTATTCGGTTTCCACTTCCCAGATCTCCCTTAAAAGCCTGTCCCATAATGGCCCTTCAGTCACACAAACACGCATAAGGTTTCATATGAAAAAGAGACACAGTTGGACAACCACATGCGAGTATTGACATTCACTTGAGCCATTTTAAAGATTCTTAAAATAGAGTTGTGTTTATTTGCCTCGCTGAGTTTGTTTACTTGTTTCTTCAGCAAGCTTTCTTTTTGGTTACGCAAAAGGTTAATTGTTTTGATTGGACTGTTTAAAGTGGCTAAACGCTTCTCAAAGTAAATTAAATGTTTACTGAAAAACAACATAAATGTTGATGATGTCAAGCAGTTAAGCAGCAGCTTTAAGAGCGTGTAATTACCACGCAATTGACACCTTGTTTTAAAGCAATAAATTGGGGTACAACTCGACAGGCTGCTTAGCTCTTAAAAAAGATACGAAAACCTGGATTTTAGTGGTTAGTTTTGCTGAACCTTGCAGTCCCTTAATCAGATAAGTTAAATTTCTTTTTATTATTGATTATTAATTCAAATAAAATTTTAAATTTAAAAAAGACAGATATTTTCTGTCTTATAGAAATATTTTTAATTTATTTCTTTAAAAATGTATTGTTTACTTTTTTTAAATTCATATCTATTTTATTATATTCAGTAATATCATGATGGCATTATGTTGTGATAATTATTATGATTGATAATACCTGGGAATAACCAGAACATTTACCAACAGCTTTAAAAAGGCCATATTTTTAACATGGTATTCTTTTATATTCGTTTACAACTTTTTTTTTATTATTTTATCATTTTTTTTCTTTGTATACCAGTGGAGAAAATCTCCCCCCCCCACAAAAAAAAAGATTGCATAACATTTTTGAAACAAAAACTGATTCCTTTAAAATGCTTTGGCACCAACCGTTTTGTTGTTATTTTGGATGCACATGGTGTAGAAACCCTCGACTGCTTTTAGTGCAGATGTGAAAGAAGTTATCCTGTGCTTCCCGTGAGTAAATACAGTGGTTGTGACAATGATAACATGGTCATGATAGCATGCTCAGCGCCAACCCAGCCCCATGTTGTGTGGTGACTGTTGTCCTATGCTCTGCGGCCGTCCTCTATAAACAGACAAACTGTCGAGGCTTTGATCATGACCCAAACACACAGCAGCAGCTCGGCACAGCCACTAATTTGCTGATGGGTTTAAAAACTCCCCCAGTTAAGATCACTTCCCTCAGATAATGGGAAGAGTTGGCCCCCAGTGACCTGAGTGGAGTGTCCTTTGTCTCACTCCTAATGTTTGACTTAGCCCATTGTGTCTGCATTATCCAGCACCTCAAACCCCCCACCCCTCGTGGCACAGCTTTGTACAACCTTGCAGCACCACACCGGACTGCCCTCAAAGAGGAAATGCTAAATGCATGGAAACCATTTCCCAGTGTGCCCCTGAGCGCTGTATGCCCCCCCTACTCTTCTTCCCCACCCCCCAATACCCCCCAACAGTCGTGTTTGCGTGTCCACAAAAGACTGAGGTCGTTTATGAAGCAGAGCTGTTTAAAAAGGTATACAAAGAGAATCACATGGCTAGAAACACTGGGACGGACAAGCGCATACACAAAAAAAAACACACGTGTCGAGTGACTAGACAACATAAAAAATCCAGAAACCCCTCAGCTTCCATACAAGGAGGACCAACTCCTGTTGGCAAAAAGATAAGCCGACAAATTGATAATGATCTCTTGACCCAAGAAGCAGGCAGCTGTCCAAAACACACATGTGTGAAATTGCTGAATTACAAAAGCGGAATAATTAGGTAGAATAAGTTAGGGAGAATAAAATGTCATCAGGATCATTCTGAGTACAAACAACTAAGCACTATTTGAAACTGAATTTGTTTACATGTCTAACCTTTGCTCTCAGCCTCCTGCACCAAACTCTGGGATGATACGTGAACATTTGCTGTGCTTGACCCGATAAATTCTGCAGCAGGAGACGATTGATGTGAACAGCATGAATGTAGATGGTCATGAAAGGGGGAGTTTTAACTTAGCAGCTGTAACAAATGCTCAGCTTCTTTTATTCTTTCCCTTCAGCATCAAGAGTAGATGAGCTTGGAGTGTCCGAGAAATTTGAGATAGGGTCCTTTGTCCATCACTGTGAAGACACAAGGCCTAAACTGTTTGCTAATATAAAGTGATTGTAGCTGCCTTAATGTTTACCCTGATCAGCACCCTGAGCTGTAATCATAAAGATGGTTCAAAGAAAGGAAAGGATAATATTTTCTTTTCTTTTGTTCTGTATTTTTTTCTGCTTTGTATTGGAAAGGGCAGCTGGGTAAGAAATGGATCATTGGTAAAGAGACACACAGTCTCCATCATAGACATGACATCATCTCCTGTAAAACCAACCCATTGGGGGCCATTTGTGCTAGTATTCAATGCTCTGTGTGGACTTGTTCTGTAACTTTGGTGCCTTTGCTATATGATTTTTTTTTTCTGTCTGAAAAAATCAACATGTTTTTCTACTTTTATTCATATAATAATAAGCTTAAGTAAATATACAGGCATGGGTATTAATTCTCTGCAGCAAACATCTGTGCTGTTTTCCACTGGCAATGCCCAAGATCTAGCTCAAGTCATTAATAATTCAATAACGACTGGCTTATGAAGGTTATCATCTGTCATTGTCTAATTGTGGACAATTTGTGCATCAATTTGTTTTATACTACTCATCAAAGAAAGTTAAAGTAATGGCCAAAGAAGCTGGGATTTTCGTACAAACAGACAGACAGACAGATACTAGGGCTGAGCATGCTATTGCCGTCTATTATAAATGCACGTTACTGGCTCTAAATACAGAGAAATCACATGCAGAGGCTTGCAGTCCAATGCCTTTTGGGCATGTAGGTGCCTTGTCACAGTGGTGAACCGAATCCACAAAAAAAGTTTTAATTTTCCTTATTTATGGAGATTCTGATTGTTTTCAAGCCTTACATTTAGAATATTCATCATCAGGTGTTCAGAAACAAAGTTACGCCACTACTGGTGCTATTTGAAATATCTGAGTTTGAGCCGTTTCATTTGGAGATGCATCTGCTTCCTCACAGTGGTGAACAGAAGCTACCAAAAAAAACTTCATTTACTTTGTATGTTAGTAAAATGTTTACCTAATATCTACTTTCTTTGGTTTTCAATACAGATGCTTTAAAACTGGCAGTATAAATAGTGAAATAAATAAAAACTGAACAGCTTTCAGCAGGATGCTGTTGGGAAAATAAAGGAACCAATGTCCCAGCTGAATAAATAAACCTAAGAGGACTCAACATAAAAGACGTGATTATGCCGGTCAGATCTGTTGAAGGTGGCAAGACAGGATGGGCTTTATAAAGTTTCAGTTTTCGTGGTTACCACAGTGATGAGCTCCTGCAGGAGGAAGAGTTGTATATTTATTCTGTAACTCTTCCGATCAAATTTCTTCCCTCAACAGCGTGGATTCAGAGTCAAACATTGATTATGTACGTTAGCAAATCCCTTCACCTACTCATGTCAGGTGTGATCACCTTACTTCGTCCTCCTATTCACAGCTATTCCTATTCAGACGAGTAAAGTCTGAGGTTTATTTCTCACCGTACTTCTTCCTTAAGGCAGGAAAACTGACATTGTTCATTTGTTTTTGTGTTACAGAGTGCTGTGAACAGGAGAGGCCAATGGGTGCCACTCAATGCTTTTACATGCACTCTAAGTAATCCGATCGCAACTCGAGTAAGACAATACCCAGATTTGGACTGTCATACAAACATCCTAACAAAGTTATCTTACTTACATTATGGCTGTAATGGCAATATTCACAACTTGATTTACAGAGATGGACAACCCAATGAATTATAAATTACTTTCAACATGTATATAGCATCAGATGGCTGGGTGATATAAAAAAAAATATCACAAGATTAATTTCTATATTAATCCATCTTGACCTTGATTAAGATGTAGTTTGCTTATGCAAAATTGCATTATTATTGACCACAAGGCAAGTCGTGTGTTTTGCTATTGATGCTATTGTAATCTTTTTGCTTCGTTTGAATGCTTTTGTCTTGGACACAGAGAACTGATGAACCGAACGGGTATTTTCATGTTTTCTGCACAGTTGCTGGAATAATACCTTTTTAGGTGATTAAATTAGTCATGTCACTATTTAATGTTTTTACCAACCGACCACAAAGTTTGCACATTGTATCAATCTGCTCTTTATCATTTTTATTGAATCAAAATCAGTTCCATATTACTAATATAGTGGGGCTTTTATGTCAACTATTTTGATCGTTCAGGTAGATAACTGGAGTCCAGTTTCAGTCTGATGCAGGTTTTGTTGGTCTCTTTGGCTACACACATTTCTCTACAACGCTTAGTTTCCTTCCTCACTTCAGTATCAGGTCTTTCTATTAAAGTCTTTTTTTATTTTTATTTTTTTTATGGTTAGCCACCAGTTTACCGCCAACTAGTGGTCTGGAGTGTGTTGAACGATACACAGGTGGCTAAATGGATGGACTAAAAATGTCACTAAGATCGACGAAAATTTTATTTAATTTTGAGATTGCTTTATCGCCCAGACCCATAGCATTGTGTCTTTAATTTTGAACAGGTGTTGAAAGGTAAAATTCAAATAATTAAAACCAAAGTGGCATAATTTAACTTAATTCTGTTTTGTTTTGTTTTTTTGTTTCCCTTCACAGATCCTTCTGGATTTTAACTGGTGGAAAAGTCCTGTTGAGTTGGAAGTGGTGCAAATACACTACTTAAATCTACTAAAATAATGGTTGGCATTACATGAAATACAACGTGGCACCATAAATGTGCTCAGAGAATGACTAAAAAAAATTCCTCAACAGGAAGACTAAAATGTAAATCATACAGCCACTATCTTGGTAGAGAGCCAGAAAAGGAAACCACCACCTATTTCCTGGAGCAGTCAGATCCTGCCTGCTTTCTGAGTTTCTGTTTTCATACTCAATGGCACCTGTGTCATTCACATGTCAACAGCAGGCTAACAGCTAATAAATCACTGCTACTAAGTGAGCTTTTCCTTTTCACTGCCTGCACAGAAAAAGCGGGCTATTTTATAACCAGAGGAGGCATGGGGCAGAGGCTAAAATTGGCAGTGGGGGTCAGGCAGGTTATCTAAAGACATGTCTTCATCTGGTGTAAAGGACAACAAAATGCTACAATCATCTATAGACACATGTGCACCTCAATGCCATGTTTGCTTTACTAAATACAACCCGTTTTTTTATATTATTGTACTCAGAAGGACTATTAAAACTTATAATCAGCTTATTAATATAATCAAAGCAGCTTTAGAGCAGCAGATAAGAAGATGAGAAAACACATTTATATAGACAGACATGATGTATGGACAGTCAGAATATTCTGTCAGGATAACTTTCCAAACCCTTGTTACGACAGCATACGGTTCTCCTGCTTCATTTGTCTATGACCTACATGCCCAAAATAGAGAACTAGATTCTGCAGCAGACACAGTTTATGTGTATTTATAAAAGAGCTGTGGCAGCGTCTGAAATCCTGCACAGGATTCTTTGTATTCTATAAGTTAAACAGACAGTAGACCAAAAATAAACTCAAGCCTTCAAAATCTTGGGTTTAAAAGCACCTTTCATGGGAGAAATAAGTCCATTACTGCAAGTCAAGGTACTCCGTTCCCATGTTGCTGAGATGTTAAATGAACAGAGGGAACGAGGGAGGCACAGAATGAGTCAGACAGAGATGGGTTTTGATTTCTTCAACGAGACAAGGGAGTGAGGTCAAAACCCCCAAACAGCCAATGAACCGTCAAGGTGAGACACATAGATCACAGCTCTGAAGTTCAGCAGCTGCCCAGAACCAGTTTACTCACTTCAACAGGCTCACTGCCCTCAAGTTCTCACTTTTAAGTAAAAAGGCTGTTTGTAATGTTTCAGGGCTAAAAACTATTAAGTTAGGAACATTTTGTTCTAAAAATGATAATTCTGATTACTTTAAAAAAAAAAAAAAAAAGGATTTACATTTCTCTGATTAATTGAAAAACAAGTTTGTTTGGAGTGATTGGCTAATGCTACTTTATTACCTAAATGCCTAACAGTTCACACAATTTTGCAATGTGTTTCATTAAAAAAAACAACAACACAATATTCACTTAG
This sequence comes from Rhadinocentrus ornatus, assembly GCA_037177495.1. Classification (NCBI taxonomy): domain Eukaryota; kingdom Metazoa; phylum Chordata; class Actinopteri; order Atheriniformes; family Melanotaeniidae; genus Rhadinocentrus; species Rhadinocentrus ornatus. The sequence goes on from JBAMHW010000017.1 coordinate 686,064, forward strand.
AATTTTAACTGCATTAACTTCTTGTCATGAATTGTTTTTGTATAATGTGAAATAAATACACAAAGAAACAACCGTCTATTTTCAAACTCAGTGCTCCAGAGGTATTCCCTCTATATTTTTTCTACACAAAGGGGTTATTCAGAGAGCCTGCAGTAAAAGCACAAAAGCAGGAAAATACACTATGATCTGTTTCAGCACTGTAGGAAGACCAACTGCAAATAATTCGCAACAACTGTCATTTTAATAAAGATATCATTTTAAAAATCAAGATATCTTAAGTATTTTAATCAAGGCCCACAAAACCCGGACCGAGGCTCAGTCTACAGAAGGCATTCCAAACTTTGATACTACAGCAGATTTCCTGATTTATGCATCAAAACTTAGATAATAAAATCCTGTATGTTTGTGTGTTTTATTTCCATTGAATAAATGAAACATTTTTACTGTCTCAGATATTCCTGTCTTCTAAATGAACTCCACCGCATCTTAAAAATTCCAAGCTCGTTAGGAGACGAAAACCACTGAAGCAGCTGATAAATTTCATCAGTTAAATCAACGTCTCTCACAACAGATCTCCTTCATTTCAGCTCCGGCAAAAATTAGAGGCACATGTTTCACAGTGACGATGCCACAACTGAAAAAAAGTTTTTAGAAAGCTGCATCGGCCAAGTGCCGTTCTCTTTGACCCCTCCGAATTCCCTTCCCCCCCGAGGCCTCCCTTCCATCCCCCCTGTATCACTCCACCTTGAACCTCAAAACTTCAATTCCAACCCTTCTTCTCGCTCACTAAATAATTCCAACATGAAATAAAAAGATGGCTCAATATTTATATGCAAGAGCAGCATTGTGAGCTTAGCAGTAAAGACTGAGCTGAGAAGCACGTTGCATTCAGGCGTACTGGGATTCTTAAAGACGGAACTTATAAAAAGTGCAAAGAAACAGAGGAGCGCTTACCGTATAGATCCCGACATCTGAGCCCAAGAATGAAAGATTCCTCTCGTCTATCTCCGATCCACTAAAATTTTTGTGAGCTCCCATATGGCGCCCCCCACCCCTCCGGGAGGCAGAAGGCAGAGAGAGTGCGACAGAGCGAGAGTCGAACACAGAGAGTGAGAGAGAGCGGGAGAGTGAGAGAGAGAAAGTGTGTTGTGGAGGGAACTGGGGGGGGGGGTTCCTAGTGTGGAGATGCAGGGTACTCTTGCAGCTGTGCGCCCCAGTCAGTATCTCCTCAAATTCAATCCTCTCCTCCGTGTGTGTGTGCAGCACCGTGGAAAAAGGCAACGGAAACAAAGTGATCTTCTTACACTCAGCCCGGAGACAAGAGGCATGAAGCGAGGAGCGAGGGAATGAGAGCGCTAGAAACATGCGCGAGCAACGGTGGGGAAAGAAAACAAGGGAGCTTGGTCAGGAGGCCGAGGCAGCTGGAGAATAGCAGGTTTAAGTTTTTCGGCGTTTCCTTTACTTTGTTGGAGAACTCTGCCGGCTGGGTGGGAGGGAACAAGCGCTGAGCTTCTAGGAAGGCAAGGAAGCAGTCCATAATACCTTCCAGCTTCTTTCAGCCCCCACCTCTCCCTCCCTCCCTGTTCTCTCACTCCCTATCACTCTTTCTCTCTGTCTCTCGCTCCAGTAATAAGCCTGGCTGCAACAACCCCCTCCTCCGGGTGCTGGAATGCAAAGCAAGACTTTCAAGAGGCCCAGTTAGACAAACCTCGGAGTCACTGCACCTTGACCTACAGGTCAGGTGTAGCATGTGTGTGTGTGCTGATGAGGTGGAGTTTTAGTTGTGTCTTTCTACACTATGTCTGTGTGGAGTGGGGGGGTTGCACCTCATGAGATCATATAACCGTGCCCGGACAGCCACTTGACAGAGATAATTCTGTTGGACACTGAAACCAACGGCGCAATCATAACGTGGGCTGGTGTTACAGGCTCACAATAGACGCCTTCTATCCCCCAACAGTAATTGTATTTAACTGTTTTATTCGAAAAGACTATATTACATCAACTGACCCATACTCTTTGTTTTTACATCACAAAATAAGTCATTTAATTATTACTTTGCATTGCTTTAATGCAAATGGTCAAAAATTTAAATCAAAACAAAAATATCAGGACTTTTAACAACCAAAAGTGTTTTTCTTTTTTAAATGTATATTTTCTTAACTTTTTTAATTCATATTTTAGATGAACGGAAGTTAAACACATACACACATACACACGTGCTTAATCCTGCAGGTTTGCATCATTTGAACCAGAGGGTTGGTACTGTCTGTCAGTCTGGGCTGAGCATTGTGGCTGTTCTGCATGTAAAAACCAATTCTTCAAATTTATTCAAGTGTCCCTCCTAATACGGGTCCCTCCTGCTCTCCCTTTCTGCTTCCTACTCTCCTTTCATGCAGACTCCCCCACAAGTGCATACCTTTTCAGCAAACACATGCTGCTGGCTTGTGTAAAGTTCTCTTTTACATTTATTTAAAAAATTAATCCACTTTAATTTATTTAATTAACATTTGATCTAATTAAGTATGTTGTTTAAATATCTTACATATTACAAGAGCTTTTTATCAGCTTCTATAGATATTTTCATGTTATTCAAAAAATACTCTGTATGTATTTTTTTCACATAAATATAAATTAACCAACCAAAACCAATATGGAACAAGGAAACCATGTGATGCTAGCTACTTTCGATTTTTCTCTTTGTCTCTTAATGAGACTACTCTGGGAAAACAATACATCATTTATGTTGTTAACAATGTTATTTTTAAATATTCTCTTCTTTGAAAATAACTTAAAACTTTGCAGAGTTATTAAAGGCCTGTGAGGCCCCTTTAACACCAAGCCGATAATCAGATTCCTCACACAAACTGAAGTTGTATTTTTGGTTTGTGCGCACCCATCTCCATCATAAGACTTGGTCAGCCATGTTTTTTAAGCCAAATCAACTTGTAGAATCTGTCTCTTGTCCGTATTCAGTCTTAGTAGCTGTTAAGTGTAAAAAAAATCAACGCAGAAGATTAGCAAAGTGATGACAAAAAGCTAATGGCTAACCTCAACAGACATATCACCTTCAAAAATCTTAAGACAAGCTAACTAACATGAGTAAAACGAGACAAGCTCATCACCAGTTTGTTAACAAACAAAATAGCGTTTGAACACAGTAAAGACGAGTTCTTTAACTGTTGTATAAAAAAAAAGTAGGATACAATTATGTGCTTCATTGCATGTAAATTTTTTTTTGTACAGCAGTTCATCTTCACTCATCTTCACGGTGTGTTCAAGTGCTATCTTAAGTACCGATTCTTTACAAAACTTTAACAAAAACAAAAAAAGGAAGAAAATTATGCTAAACTTTGACAATAGTCAACAACGAAAGTAGTCGACAACAAAATTACCCATCGACTATTGTCTACTATAGAGTGAGACATCGTCTTCATCCCTATCTCTGCTGAGAGTTGCACAATGCACATGCGCAAAGAGAAAAAACAAAAAACACAGAGAGACATCGGCTGTGTCCGATTGTGCACCCTACCCCCCTACATAGTGCCCTATATAGGGGTCATGCCATTTTGTAGGGGTGTCCGAATGTCCAGAGAGAAAAAAGTAAGGCACTCAAAATTACCCATAATGCATCTTGAAAAGTAGTTAGACGGGTCAATAAAGACCACAATGCATTACAGGCAGAAGCTCAACATGGCGCAAGGAGGCGAAAAAAACATTTTTTATTGAATAGATATGCAACAAAGTATAAAATACATAGGGAATAAAAATAAAAATATTTACAAACAACTTTGGATTAGATTTGGAATGACATCTTGACTCGTGTTGTGGTTGCCATGGTGACGGCTGGTAGTCACGTGGTCTGTGACAAGAAAAAAAATAGGCAGCTTCGTGTCCAAATCGCCAAGAGAATGAGTGCACTATGTAGTGTGCTATATGGTGCAGCCCTATGTAGAGAACGAGGGGTTAGGGAGTAGGATGCACATTCGGACAAAGCCCCGTCTTCTTTTTCTATCTCTGCTGAGAGTTGCACATGCGCAATAAAGTAAAAAAAAATATGGCGGCCGACAAAACGGCAGCAGATGATGTCAAAATTCTGGGATAACTTTACGTTAAACTTACATTAGATTAGAATTTTAAAGCTAACCTTGCGTACAGCAGAAGTAAGTCTGCAATGCTTAAAAATGATGAGATACATTTTCGTTTTAATCGTCAATGACTAATTGACTGTCAGAATAGTCAATAGTTGCAGCCCTACTGCAGAGCTACCAAGGTACCAAGCATAAGCATGACTTTGAATCATTTTAATATTCGCCAACTTAGCAATTTTGTCGCTATATTTAGAGAATTTTCACTCCCCTCTAGCGATTTTTTTTTTTTTTTTTTTTTAAGCGACTAGCGACAGATTTAGTGACTTTTTCTGGTAGTATTGGAGACTGACGTAAATGAACGTAGTTTACTTTTCTCAATGGGAAGTGGGAGCTGGCAGACCCCTCCCTCGTCCAAAAGCACTCATATGAGACTTGGTCCTCATGCACCAGCAGCTGCATTCAGTGCAGGAGATCAGCTCTGTTTCATCACCAGGCTGGAAATGAAACGTACAAAGCTGCTGCTGACTGATCCTGAGCTGGATGCCTATGTCTATTAATGAAAAGTGTGGACAAAAATATTTAAAAAGTTAAAGTGTTGTGAGATGTTCCAGACTCCTAAATAAAAAACAAAATGCACTTAATAAAATAAAATTAAACAAAAAAAACATAGAAAATGACTGAAGAATTTAATTTAATTTTATTATGTTTTGCTGATCTGATGATGACGTCATTTAGCGACTTTTAGGACTTTTAGGTCAGCCAATGGCTACTTTTGTAATTGAGGAGTTGGCAACAGTGCAACTGAAGCATTTCCACTCATACAATATGCTGAGTCAGAAGATGAGAACAAGATCTTCTGTTTATTGTAGCAACTCTGAGCACTTTTATTTTTAAGCCTAGTTGAAGCACCTTTGTTTAAATCTATAACAATAACCAAAAAGCCTAAGCTGTAGTTTAAAGTTAAAGCTATTATTATTGAGAAAGGTAAAAGATTTATTTGACCTTTGATGGTGATTTCAAATTTCTTTGTTTTAAGGCTAATTTAGCCTTGCTAGACACAAATAAAAGGTGAACATTAATTTATTGTACAGTTTTTATTTTTTAAAATGTTATACTGAAGAAGTTTCATAGACTTGGCAAAATCATTTTTAGTTTTACAGCATCTGTTGTGGGCAGTTTTGACAGTTTTTCTGAGGCTTTTATATTGTTTATATTGCTATCGGAATTATATCGTATCGACCGAAATAAAGAAATGTAACAGCATTATTACCATTGCAACACACCTTGTAACATTCACTTCATTACTCAGTGATATGACAGTAAAAAGCAAATCAATGGATCAGATGACTTACCTGATTCCTATACCAGTGCACAGCAGACCAGAATATCCTGTCAAAATAAATTGATATTTTTTTGGTGAAGTGGACACACAAATGAGTAAATAACACTTTAACATTTTTGTGTTTCTACAGAGATTTGAATTGCACACTGAGAAGGATGAAGTAATGATAAAATAAAAAAATCTATGTAAAAATAAAAACTGTAAAAAATATTTACAGTACTGACATGTATTTATTGTTAACTTTTACTGAAATAACTCATAAGTTAAATGCCTGGAAAACAATAATCTTAAACACTTACATTTCTAGCATTGCCAGTTTATCATTGATTGCACATGCTGCTGTCTTGGAAAAAAGACTTTTTAATTTCAATGAGGAATTTCCTGGTTAAGCAAAGGTTAATTAAATAAATAAATAAATCAGGCAACCACTGAAGTCAGAATGACCGAGCTAATCTGCAGGTTTTAATATAAACAGTTATCACTCAACATAATACAAATAATAAACCCTGCAAACACTAAAACATGTCTAAAACATAATTAAATATCAGATATGCCATTCCTTCTTACATCTGTCTAACTCGATGGCAAAACTGTGATCTTAATTTTAATGTAAATTATGTCACAGGCACATTGTTAGAAAGTCTCTTTCACAAGACATCAACTTTTCATATGAAGCCTCATATTAAAGTATTTATGTTTATTACAATCTTATTCATTTATTTTGTGTATGTAAAGATTGACTATAATATTTTGGATCATGTGTCCAAGTCGCTTATGAATCCTACAAGCTTTGAAAATTTTAACAAAAAAAACACCATAAAAACTAAACAAAAAAAGGCTCCAAATTCATTTCAAGTATGCCAGGATTTAAAAACCATGTGTGGGTAACCCTTAAAATCTTCCTTACTCTAATTTTATGCCATTCAAGTCTTATTTCATGACTTCTGCTTTCTAAATTTTTAAACCAAATCGTGAAAAGAAACAGAAAAATCAAGTGGTCAACATTTACTGCTAACTCTGATCAATTTAAATGTTTCCTAGTTCCTCAGGCGATACCTGTCCTCATGTTACTTTCACAGCTAACCACAATGAAATGGAAACATCAATAAGGTTTTTAGCTACTGGGCTAACAAATCATTACATCTGACATAAAAACTGCACTAAATCCAGAAAAACTTTGATAATTTTACACATTTTTGTTAAATTAAGGCATTATTTGTAAAGAAAAAAGAAAGTCTGCTAATTAAAATATCAGACATGATGCTCTGCATCTGCCTATTTTATAGTATAAAAATGAAGCTGCAAACAAAACTCAAACATCCAGTGAACATGTCAGCAGAAATTATGATTCATTTAGTATTAGGCTCAAAACTTTTTCATTATTCTCTCCCTTCATACAGAAACTAGAAGAAAATATAAAATATATTTCTAGTTAGTGCTCTCCTTTTAAGACCTCTACTTTAAACTGCAAGTATATTTTTACACATGATCTACAATTAAATCTCAAGGTGTTCACGAGTAAGCTTACTGTGAATCAAGTTTCACCTCTGTCGCTTAAAAAGGTGAATGGGATGTAAGGCCTTGGTCCTCTCACACATGAGTTGAAGTGTTGTTTTTCTCTTTCCTCTTCTTATTCTGCTTTACAACTGCAGGCAGCAGAGATAGATCGTCAGCCTGCTGCTGCCCTCTACAGGCGAAAAACAGACATTCACTGTTCAAAGGAGTTATAAATGAAAATGAAATGCAAAAAAATATATATATTTTGTTTAAAGAAATAAAAAATATGATATGAGGTACTGAAGTGGGCTGGAAAAGTCTGAAGATACTGGTTTATTTAATCTTTGACATGCATTACAGCTTCTGCTAAGACTTGGATTATAGATCTTTAAACTTTTGACAACCCCTCTGCTCCTCATGGGACATTTTCAAGTTTTAATACAACGTACACACACACAACAAAACTATTCATAACCAGTCAGAGGAATGTGCAGACAAGCAGAGGCTGACCACCACAGTCTATTATTTGTCCCTACATTTTTTCTCTCTCTTATTTTCTCACAATACTGTTACTGTACACACACTTCTACATATCGCAAAACTCCTAAAAGTCTGACGAGCATTTAATTAAAAATTTCGATGCAGTAAAGATTCAGAAAAATATCTAAATTCACTGAAAATTGTAATCGTGCTTGTTCATGTGATTGCTGAGTCACAGTGGCCGTGGCACTGCTGCGCTCTCTCATATTTGAGAGAATACAACTGAACCTTAATATACTGTATCTCAGTTTGGTTAATTCATTACTCATATCCTACCCTGTGTGACAGTGTGTAAATAACACTAATATATTCAATACACTTACATATCAAATTTCAATTAAACTAACTAGACACAGTCTGATTCTGTGGAAATTCCTCACAAATTGATGTAATGCTGGGCTTACATCAGAAGACTGAAAAGATTTGCAAAAGACTCTAGAAAACTACCAGTTCACACCTGCTCACATCTAAAGACAAATGTCTGGTCTCAGACTGAGATTTGACAAAGACTGTGAATCACTATTTACAAGACTACATCTAGATTCTTTCAGCATTTTTTGTGATATGTTGGACAGTCGATTTGGATCAGGGCTGATCTGCCCACAGCAAAGCAAACAAGGGGAGTTTCCCTCCAGGATCAACAAGGAATTACACATAACTATTAAGTGTGCCTTTGCATCTCCACCAGGTGTTACACTCATCAGAATCTGGAGGATGTATAAGTTTTGTATTCTTCTCTCATTTTTTAAATAATTATACTTTCATCACCGGTTCTTGTTTGTACTTTTTTCTTTTTCGTACGTTTCTGCCGGTGGTCTGAGTGTCGGGATTCCTGTTTCTGCTCTTGTCAGAGCTCACCTTTTGCTTGTTGATTGTGTTTCGTCCCTGCGACTTGCGATAATATCAAACATGTTTGGTATTGTCAAACGGCACAGATTACCACCTAACGATTGAGATGACGCGCTGTGACTCCAGTGAGCAAAAGAAAAAAAATACGTCGAAAACTTGTATTTATTTACCCTGTGCTTAGCTTGTCAAATCCAAATGAGGAGGGATCCCAGACATCCTCTTCTTGGAAATTTTCCAAGAAACAATTTCTGTTTTAGTAATTTGTACAACTGACTATAACACAATTGTGCTAGTTTATCTTCTTGTATCTTCATTCAAATTAAATATTATTAGTTTATCATTTTAACCACAAGAAGAGAAAGCATAAAAGCTACTTGCTGCGTTTAGAGGTATCCAACAATTAGTTAGCTAGTAGCAACCAAGTTAGCTAGCTAGTTTGCTTGCTATTTGCAATATGCTAATAGGGTCATTAGAGGCGAAAAATAAATAATATACATTACAATTACTAAAACACAGCACAACTAAAAGATATATTCAGGGTAGTCATATAAATGTGCAAAACATATTGGGATGTGAATGTGAAAACGTTAACATATAAATCAAATGAGCTAGGGTTAAAACTGGATGGATGGATGGATGGATGGATGGATGGATGGATGGATGGATGGATAGATAGATAGATAGATAGATAGATAGAT
>JBAMHW010000017.1:703424-746591 GCA_037177495.1 Rhadinocentrus ornatus
ATATGTATGTATGTAAAATCATATACTTCTGTTCTTTCTGATGAAATAGTCCTGCAATGGGACAGATTTGTGCTTTTGAGGGGTGTAAAAGTAACCCCGGACTTCATTCTTCATTCTTTACCTGCTGATTCTCATCTAACAGACTCAGACTAATACGGTTCAGGACCATCTCAAAGATCGCTCTGTGGCGTGCTTTGTGAATCTTGCTTTGCATCTTGCTAGTGATCTGAGCTGCTGTCTGCCAACCATTTCTGCCTGTGTATCCCGACCCGCCATCTCTCCGCTCGCTGAAGAAAACCCCCTTTCAGATTTCAAGATGCTCATAGAAACTTTATTGAACACATAACTGTGCCTTACTGTTTCTTGACACGTCGCCCTTTATTTTCCATGCAGATGCCATGTTGAAGGCTGGCCAGCAGATGTCAACATATTTTATTGTGTTAAATGCTTCATAACACTGAACCATTTCAAAACAATTGCTTCACATTGATTCAGTGGTTTAGAAAGCTTCACTTTCTCCATCTCTGTCTCTGTCACTATAAAACTAATTCAGCCATTTCACAATAAAATCTGTATTATTTAGGCAGACAATGAAAAATAAAATTCCTTGATCCCACTACTACACGCCGCATGACATCCAGGGTCCTGTGGCTGCAAAACAAGCCCAAATCATCAGCCCTCCACCACCATGTTTGACAGTTGGCTGGAAGTGTTTGTGCTGATATGCTTAGTTTGGTGTTCTCCAAACTGGGAACAGTGAAACGTCTCCTGTTTGGTCTTTTGTTAGAAGGAACTTTGTTCCAAAAGGCTTGTGGTTTATTTAGAAGCAGCTTACCAAACCTAAGCTGTGCTGTCTTGTTCCTTTATTTAAGGAGGAAAAAAACAAAAAAAACACCCTACAACCCTATAGTATCAGTTGTTTTTAATGACACTGTCAGGAACTATAACAACAGGCTAACTGCGACCATGTAGTGTCTGAGATGCAGCTTTTGACAGCTTGTTTTTGTTTTATTACAGATTTTCTGAGCATTAGATGGTCTGACCTAGGAGTAAGGTTGCTGGGACATTCACTCCCGAGAAAAATAACAGCTGTCTCTAATGTTTTCCTCTTTTTTCCACCTTATAACCCTCCAAGATTGCTCAGTAGCAGCAGTTGCTGCTCTAAGATCCTTGAGCTTGATATTGTATTAACACACACCTGAACGCTCCAGACCAGCAAACTGTCGAAATCTCTTGCTGATGATTAATCTAATCTAAGTAATTTGATTGGCAGTTAACTAACCTCTTAATTTCAAAGGAAGCAGTGTTACAGACTTAAGTCTTTCACACAGCGTCTGTTTTTTCCACACGACTATGTTTTTACCATGTTCTATGCAGCTCTCTGTAAACACAGCTTTATTATGCGTGAGTGTGGATGCTTCTTGCTTGGATCTGACACAGCTTCAGTGCTTGTGGCGATGACTTAATTAATACCATCTTGCATGGTTATGATTTTGAGCTAAGATGGTAATAATAGGCATGGTACTTCATCAATGATGACAGATGTGTGACTTTAAATCACCACAGAAGAGCAGGAATAGATTTATAACTAAGCTCAGGTAATTTGAGAATGTCACCTAATCACAGCTGCACATAGTTGTTATGTTGGTCAGATTTCTAATCAATTTTTGCATATATAATAAAGAAAATTATCACAAGAAAACGTATGAACTCTATCACAGGAGATGTAAAAAAGTATTTTTTTTAACAAATCTGAATTTAAGATTTGAGTAAGCATCATCCATTTGTTTAGATAAATATAAGAATTTACTAAAAATAACCTTGCATTTTGTTGCAGGGCCTAGTTTGTACAGACATGTCTGCAGTGACGGGATACAGAGAGGATTGGGTGTTGTTCGTGTTTTCAGAACAGTTCAGGAAATTAATATTTTAAGACATGCATGAACTCAAGGTATATCACCTGCAGTTATACGTACCTGAATTAGTTGGGGAGATTTTCTTTAAGTACATACAAGATGAGAAAGAAAGAGTATGGATAATGAGGATGATATAATAGGTGTCAACTCTCCCACCAAGGAGTGGACGTGCCGTGGCTATGAAACACTTGGGGGAATCAACCATGTGAAACATTGCAAACTTTTGTTATGGCAACTGTTGAGTGATGGGACTGTTGGTTGTTGAGCTGGAACCCAGAAAGTTCTTGAGCACATGCACTGAGTGACTGATTGATTCCAGCACAGTCATTCCATTACTACTTCACTACCATACAGAAACTTTTTCTTTTCTTTTTTTTTTTCTCTCCAAACATAGAGCTAAAATAGACCAGAGTTAATGTGATTTGTTTGTGATCAACAGTCAAAGTTCTTAAGTGGTTTAAAAATCATCTGAAAATGAAAAACTTTCAAGTTCCATGTTGTTTACTGAAACTCAGATCCTGTACTGGTTTCCTCTGACAACACTGCATTAAACTACTCAAACTGTTACCTGCATTTGTGTTCGCTTTTTCCACCGGTTCGGACTTACAGAAGACTACACCACCATGGACACAGTGGGCAGATCTCCTCCTGGAGAGGGACCTTCATCTGCTTGAGCTTAAGTCCCTGAACAAACCTCTGTGATCGCTCAACTCGCTACGGTAGCCACTGCTTTGGAGCAATGAGTGGGAAGACAGGAGTCAATGATGTCCGATCTGTTGAGACACCTGCAGATCCAACACCACCCACCATCAGCAGCTGGCTTTAATGACGTGGCATATACTCCTGCTCCAGCACCGATGGCTGTCCCTACTGCTGTTACTCTGTCCACCACCTCTCCGGTAAGACTTCCTGAAGTTTACCATGGAGACTCATCTGGTTGTGTTGGCTTCCTCCTACAGTGCGATTTTGTTCTTCACCTACAATACGGAGCTACAGGATGGATAACAGATAGCCACTGTCATCTCTCTCCTGGGAGATCGAGCACGTGAATGGGCCACAACCGTCTGGAATCGTGGAGGTGACAATCTAACTTCTTAGGCACATTTCTTAAAGATATTTTGCTCTGTTTTTGATCATTTCCCAGAAGGCAGAGAGGGAGGAGAACGTCTCCTCCGGTTACAACAAAGCTCTCGGTCTGTGGCTGATTATGCGCTAGACTTCCACACTGCGGCTGCTGCAAGTGGGTGGAATGAGCCAGCACTGATCTCTATCTTCCGACAGGGGCTGCGGCCTGAGATCAAAACAGAGTTAGCCTGTCGGGATGACACTCTCTCCCTCGACGCTCTTATCTCCCTGGCTATTCATCTTGATAATCTTCACCGCGAGAGGCACTGTACCACCAACCTCGATCCTCGATGACGGATGAAGTGGTGGAGGAACCGATGCAAGTGGAGCACACCAGGCTTTCAGCAGCGGAATGACGGCACCGAAGGGAGAGAGGCTTATGCATGTTCTGTGGAGAGAAGGATCACCTCCTACCAAATTGCCCTCATGTTCCCCGGGCAAGAGGGGATAAAAGAGGTCGGCGGGAACGCCAATCTCCTGGTGAGTGTTTCTCCGCCCTCTTACTGCTCGGAACAATTCTTAGTTCCTATAGAAGTTCATGCTGGTGATTTGAGCTTTCCTATCTCAGCTCTAGTTGACTCCAGGGCAGTGGATGATCTCATCTCTCCTGTTTTGGTTAATCGACTCCGCCTCTCTCTCCATCGGCTTCTTACTCCTGTCGCTATCCAGGCCATAGAAGGGAGACCCATCAGTGGGGACACCATTACCCACTTTGTCTGTCCCCTCAAGCTCACGGTGGGGACTCATCTGGAGGAATTAACCCTCTTTTTTCTTTCTCTGTCCTGACATCACCTCGTTCTTGGACTGCCATGGCTCAAAAACACGCCCGTCGTTCAATGGAGGTCCAAAACCGTGATTTTTCCTCATTTTTATTGGATAATCACTCTTTGGTTTGGGGCTGTGCATCCACCTCTGTTAAGAGTAAGGCCACCACACCGGCCTTAGGACTGTGCCATCGACCTTCTGCCATGTATCACACCCCCCAGGAGCCATATTTATCTGCTCACGCAGGCTGAACATTAAGCCATGGAGGCTTATGTAGAGGAGGTTCTCAGGCAGAAGTTCATCCGTCCAACCTGGTTCTGCTTAAGCCATTTCTGCTTGCTGGTGGGTCTGTGTCTGCGCCTTGGGGTCCAAAATCATACCCCTTGGTACCACCGTAACATATAATTTACGGAGCCAGCTACCATTCTACCAGCCGCAGCCTTTATTAACCTCATATTATGGGATTTGGATGCTGACCTGCATCGTGAATCGTGGCTTTCGCTGGCACCTCCTGAATGTCCAGCCCACCGGACTTTCGTGTCTCTGAACCTCCGTGACAGAGTAATAAAGTGGGCACACACATCTACCTCCTCAATCAATCAATCAATCAATCAAGCCTTTGTTGTCATTACACAAGGGAGTGTACCGAGATTGCTCGGCGCTCCAAATACATAAAGACATAAGAACATAAACACAACAATTAAAATCTAGTAACCCAGACTAGAAGTGTAAAATGGTCAGAAATTGGTTAGATTTAGTTTAAAATGCTGATGGCAAAGGGATAAAAACTATCTCTGAACCGAGATGTTCGTACTCTGGCAGCTCTGTAGCGCTTGCCAGAGAGCAACAGATCAAAGTGATAGTGGCCAGGATAAGAGGGGTCCTTAACAGTATTTAGGGCTCTGCTGAGGTAGCATAAGGTGGTAAGGTTTTCCACACACCGCCCCACGCTGTTCCTTTTGAGCAGCCAGAGAAAATAGAGCCTTTGCTGTGCTTTTTTGGTGATGACAGAGGTGTTAAGTGACCAGGAGAGGTCCTCGCTTATGTGGACTCCAAGGAGTTTATAAGACTGCACTCTTTCCACTTCCACGTTGTTAATGCAGAGGGGCACAGGCGAAGCGTCACACTTGTCTCCTCCACCACCTCCGCTCATCTTCCCCTGCCTACTGATCACCGGTTCTGACTACAATATCCATGATTCATCTGCCTCTGCCATCTTGGATTCCACCTGTCTTCAATCATCATCAGTCTCATGAGTAACACCTGTCCAACCTGCTACTTAAACCATCAGTTCATCCTAGTCATTGTGTAGTCTTGTATCCCTGATCCTGTACTGATTTCCTCTGACTAGGCTGCATTTTAACTACTCAAACTGTTACCTGCATTTCCACCGGTCCGGGCTTACAACTAATAATAATAATAATAATAATAATAATAATAATAATAATAATAATAATAATAATAATAATAATAATAATAATAATAAACAAAAATTATTCAAATCATTTCTTTTAAAAAATTGCTGGTGGTTTCTTCAGTAATATAAAAAAAAAAAATCATTTTAATGTAATTTATGATTTTATTGTGATTCTTGCCGTTTGTTGCTGCCTTTTATGATTTCTTAATGTCTGTAATGCTTTTGTTTAATGTAAAGCACTTTGAATTGTCCTGTACATGAAATGTGCTATACAAATAAACTGCCTTGCCTTGCCTAAAAGCAATCTATTTGAGTCCTTTGTCAGTGGTTACGTGGAAATAATGTTCAGGAAGTTTAGGAGCCCAGTCCTGGGCAGGAGTGTTGGTACCTCTAAATTTCAGCTAGTGGAAATAATATCCGGTGAAATAATTTAATATAAATCCATTTTACATCATAGCATTTTCAAGGTTAAAGAAAAAAAAACATAGTAAAATATTACCAATGCTTAAATTCTCTCGCTGCAGAAAGTTTAGCAACAACCTCTAAATACATCTCTTGCAGTAGCAGTCAAGACGTCTCTGCCTGCTGGCACTTTTGTCACTCTTCCACTGCAACACAGAGTCTTTAAGTTTATTCATTCTAATATATTCATTTAATAACAATCTCAGATTTCAGGTCTGTCCAGAGATTTTTAGTGGAATTTAAGTCAAAGCTGTATGCTGATCTGATTAAAATCTTTCCTTTACCAACACTTATCTTCTGCTCTTCTGTGTGCTTTGGCGCTCTGCTGCTTAAAGATCCAAAATGTTAAGCTCCAATGTAATTTTCTGACTGCGTCACAGTGTTTGTGCCTCCACATCCAACGGAAGCTAAGCAGCTTCTGCTGGATCTGTTTCATTTCTTCACCTATAAATAAGTTTAATGACATTCATTTGTTGCTTCTTTTCAGTGAACTTACGTTTTATTCAATAGTAAAAAGACAAATTTCTCTTTATTTATTTGTACTAAATAACCAGGGTCACTAGAAAAGGGTTGATAATATACTTTCAACCGATACTCAATAATCTGGACCATAAAGTG
Source organism: Rhadinocentrus ornatus (assembly GCA_037177495.1). NCBI lineage: Eukaryota > Metazoa > Chordata > Actinopteri > Atheriniformes > Melanotaeniidae > Rhadinocentrus > Rhadinocentrus ornatus. The sequence continues at coordinate 709,728 of JBAMHW010000017.1, forward strand.
TAAATATGCTTTCTATGACATTATTTCTTTTTTATTCTTTTGCAAGCTTATTTCGATACACATGGGAATACAGTTTCAAATAAGCACTATATTCATTGCATATACAATTAGATAAACTTGGCAGAGGTGTTTATATTGACTCAGCTGTTTGCCCCCTTAACAACTGCAGGTCATGAATTGGGTCTATGGGGCTTGAAATTTGTATGCAGTTGGAAAACCAGTTCAAACCACTCATTAAGCCTGTCTATCAGTATCATGGACTGTATAAACTGCCACTGTTTCCACTCTATAATCATGGCAGAGTTTGGCTTCATGCCCCACTTCAAGTCAATAGAAATAATGAGCAAAATTAGAGGATGCCACTGCCAAAAATGATAATTAATGCCCCATAAACATTTGCAATCCAACAAGGTCTACTTAGACGGGCCTACCAAAAGGCCAACTCAAAGATGGTTACACACTAACCACCCCAACACACACACACACACACACACACACAAAACCAAGCTGATGAGAACTCCTGCTGCTTAAAAAAACAAAACAAAAAAGCAAAAACAAGGGTGAAACAAGGACAGCATACAGACCAACTCAAATTACATGTTGAGTCTTATGACAATGGTTAAAAACTCAAACACAGAGATGGATTATTGATCCTTGGATAGATGTGGCCCACCGTGGGGGTGCGAGCCTCCAGGGATACACACAGACTAAATGTTCAGACGAAGATGTATCAGCTAACAAGGATGAACACACTCTCTCCAGCTTTTAAAGCCCTGCAAGGTGATTGAAGGACAGAGGTTTTAAAGGTGCCGCTAAAGCGTTACAACAAGAACAATAAACTACACGGGTGTGTTTAAGTTTCATCTGATAAATCTGCTTCAGACTGCTTAGCTGCAAGACTAAATGCAAGCTGGAAATTATTCTTTCTCTGTAGGAAATCATTGTTGAATTAACTAGACAGAAGTCAGCTGATGCTGAGGTTAGAATTTTTGTTGACCACCAGTTCACATGTACTCTTGATGGGCTGCTTTTCAGTCAGTTTCTGAGGCATTCATTCATTTGACAAATGAAACAGGGAAATGTGAGAATAGGTGTATACATAAAGATGTAAAAATAATGCACCAAATATGGAATTTGGTGCATGTGCACACTGAGGATCATTTCAGTTGAGTGTAACCATGCAGGAGTTTATAAAGGTCCAGCTGCATCATCTGAGTGTATTAGTCCTGCATGATCACAGTAGGTTTACTGGGGGCTTAACAACACATGAATCTACCTCAATACATCAGGTCAGCAATCTACAAGCCAATTGTAATGATCCAAAATGAAAATATCAATCAAACATCAATACAGTAACCAGCGTGAAAAGGTTCAATGTTGTAGCCTCTAAGTGCCACACTAATCAGCTAATTAATCCAAAACACCGGCAAATGACTCCTGAGCATTTACATGAGAGAGTTGGGGAGAGTTGCTGACCTGACAGTTGTGCAGAAAACCATCACTGACATCATCCACAAGGAGGGAAAGCCTCAAAAGGTAATTGCAAAAGAAGTTTGATGTTTTCAAAGTGCTGTATCAAAGCACATCAGTAAAAGGTTGAGTGGAAGGGAAAAGTGTGGGGGGGAAAAAGGTGAAACAACCAGCCTGGAGAGGACCATCAGAAAAAGGCCATTTAAAGATGTAGGGGAGCTTCTCAAGGAGTGGACTGAGGCTGGAGTTAGAGATTCGAGAGCCACCACACACAGAAGGATCCTGGACATGGGCTTCAAATGAGGTATTACTCTTGTCAAGCTGCTCCTAAACAAAACACATCAGAAGCGTCTTACCTGGCTGAAGAAAAAATGAACTGGTCTGCTGAGCAGTGGTCCAAAGTGCTCTTTTCTGATGAGACCAAATTTTGCATCTCATTTGGAAATCAAGGTCCCAGAAATTGTGTGCCTCTCAAGAATTTCTGCGTGAAGTTTCCTCATTCTGTGTTGATTTTGGAAGCCATGTCATCTGCCAGTGTTGGTCCACTGTGCTTTATTAAGTCCAGAGTCAACGCAGCCATCTACCAGGAGATTTTAGAGCACTTCATGCTTCCTTCAGCAGAAAAGCTTTGTGGAGATACTGACTTTATTTTCCAGCAGAACTTGGCACCTGCCTACACTGGTAAGAAGAAACAAAACCTGCTTCAATGACCAAGAGATGATTGTGCTCGATTGGCTGGCAAACTCTCGTGACCTGAACTCCAGAGAAAATCTGTGGGGCATTGCCAAGAGAAATGAGACTCATGAGACCGAGCAACGCAGAGAGATGAAGGCTGCCATTGAAGCATCCTTGTCTTCCATTCCGCCCCAGCAGGGCCACAGGCTGATAACATCCATGCTACGCCGCACTGATAAAGTAATTCATGCAAGAGGGGCTCAAACCAAGTACTGAGTTCATATGTGTGACTATACTCTTCAGTTGGTCAGCATTTCTGTATTCACAATGCTTGTTTTTTTTTTTCTTTTTACTTGATGTAATCAAATTTTCTGAGATTTTGATTGAAGGGTTTTGGTAAGCTGTAAGACATAATCATCAAAATTATAATAAATGCTCATTTTGCATGTAATGAGACTATATAGTTTCCCCCTTTGAGTTGAATTACTGAAATAAAATGTTTTGCGTTACATTCAAGTTTCACCTGTCTGGTGAACAAAATTGTAATTTATACTTTATTGCACTTTAAAACCCATTTAATCATGATATGGGATGTAAATGCAAAAGTATTACAAGATTTCAATGTACTTCCAAAAGTTAAAAAATGTATATATGTATATTTTATTTACAATTAATAAAGCTTGCGTGGATGTTTCTTAGTCATTAAAGATAGTTGGGCTAACTTCTAGTCATCCCAAGAGATTAATAAAGTTAATAAAGTTTCTACTGATGGGTTAAAAGGTGGAACAAATTTTACAGATGCAGAGTGATTAGTTTAGTTTCCAATACATTGTTTACATTATTACCACATTTTCTTACCTTTTCTTCTGCTGAGTTTTATGCAGTTTCTAAAAACTCAATGTTCCAGAGGAAAAAAAACAAAGAAAACATCAATACATCAGTTTTAAGTTGAATGTCTAAGTTTATACTTCATTTTTCCAGCTGTTAAACCTTGTTATTCTTTAATCTTAAACCATTGAAAGCATTACAGTTTGAGCCTATATAGAAAAGCATTTTTAATTGTTTGTTGTAAATTTGGACCATTTATTGTGGCAATGTTTGGTAAAGTAACGGTTTTCTGCATTTATCTGATGGACTGTTTGTAGTGCTGCATATTCCTGGATATTAGTGTTACAGATGTACATGCTGGAGCTGGCATTATGGCATTAATAATAACCTGCTTCAAATAACATGCTTAATAGCGGAGGCAGCACAGCAGGAGCATTCACGCGAGTCTGGTTTTACCTCACACCGCTGGTTGATGTTTTCCATCAAATTACTTACCTGAGATGTCAGTCACAGTTGAGATCAATATATAACCCATTTGTTTTAATGTGTAAAAAGAAACATGAGGCAAATGGATTGTTTACTTGGCCTAAAAGGGCCATAAATAAAATTTTATTCTCTCGATTTATTAACAAGCCACAGGAAGTCCATGGCCATCTACCACAGCACTTAAAACCTCTCATTCTGGCACAGTTCACAAAGACCTGCGACCCGTCTGAGATCCTCTGAGCCGCTAGAAATCTGAAGGCTAGCCTTCCTTACTTTCTTAGAAAAATAAAACAAAACAAGGTAATACTGTACCAAACTGGAAGCAGGGAAGTAGGTTGATCCTTTCCATGCACACGGGGGGATTTGGAAAGGATTGTGTGTGGCTGGGGGAGCTTGAATCAAACAACTACAAAAAAAAAAACTTCAAACTTCTTGTTTGCTGCCGAATGAGCTCGCATTCAACTCACTGCAGGATTGCCACCGTTTATTCACCAACTTTATTTTTCCTTCCAAACCGTCCATTTTTTTTTACCTCCTCCTTTTACTATTGTGTTTTGCTTAAAATAAAAGTGAAATATTCATAATGATAAAACCTATAGCAGCAAAAGAGTAACAGAGGAATAACATCTAGAAGCGAGTGACCCCTGGATTGATAAGGAAGGCATGGGTTACAAGAGGTCCGTGGATTTCTGCCCGGAGTTGGGCCTGCGATAAGGGAGCGGTGTCTCCTCTGAGCTCATCTTCCCTCGGTGGGCACCCTGCCGAGGGCCGACACGATCCGGCTGAATCTTTCACACAGCTCCAGAGTGGAGTAGCTGGGTAGCTTAGGAGGGTCGTGGAAGCTTTTGATTTCAGTCGAGCAGTCTAGTAACTTGGGGAGGAAGTCTGTCAGCTTTTCCTGGAGGTTGGCTGCCGGCAGGAAGAGGAGAGACAGAGAGACGGTGAATAAATAACTGCAAAAAAAATCACATCCTAAAACACTGAAATCACAAAGTAAATATTTTCTAAATGATATCAGGACTAGTTAGAAAGCATGTTCCACAACTGAAGCCAATTGTAAAAGTTGAGCAAGCTGGAGTCTGGGTGATAATACTCAGCTTTTCCTGAACTAGGGCCAGGAACTCTGACAAGCAGCTCTCTGTGGGCTGATAATGGAACAGACTGATAAAAGCCGAGAGCTCCTCACTCAAAACCTTAAAGCGTTTTCAGAAACCTTGTCTACATCTTCAAGTCTGTACAATATGTTGGCAACGTCTTATACAGCATTTAAAGGCACAAACCAATGAGTTTAACTAGATGTAAACTCAGAGAGTCCCTCCTCTGCAAAGACTATTACTATTTTCTCAGTTTAGAAAATGGCTCTATGTAAGATTATCTCCACACAATAACCACCAGCAATGTTGTGCTCTCTTTTCCTGTGTGTTACTGACAGGTGTTATTCATGGGAAAAACCGAGGCCTGTTTTTTTCCCCTAAAACATCTAATGGGTAGATTATTCCCTCCAGGACTCACATTCTATCTCTTGGCCCAGGTAGGAGCACCATCGGTTCCTCATGTCCTCCACTGCGAGCAGGTCCTGCTCTGCGTCGTGGACCAGCAGTAGAGGGATGCAGGGCACCACCAGCTCGTTCATGACGCCGAGGCCCATCGTCACCTCCGGTTCTTCCCCAGACTCAAACATGGCGGCTGCTTGCTCGTTTAATTTCTGCGGGTTGCAGGAGAGACATCAAAAAATGTTTCATTGTGTGAGCTTCGTAAATACATCTTGGATGACATCATTAATCCTTTATTGGTTGTCAGATGTGTTTGATTTTACTTTTACATACCACATAAAATTCACCATCTCCATGTTTTCTATCCTTTATTTCATCTTTTCTTCATCTTTAGAGCTTGATCATTACTTTTTTACTTTAACCTACTTTATTAACAGGCTTAAAAATTCACAGAAATCTTCAAATACTGATAAAAAATAAAACTCAATAAGTAGGAGGAGCTGATTCGACCTGAAGAAACGCAACGCCTGCACATCCCATCCCCCCTCTATTAGAATACAGTAAATATTTTTGCAAATTTAAGCAATCCTCTCTCACAAAAGCTGGAAGAGTTTAAAACTCAGCGTTCCAGGTGACCTACGTTTGTTTTCGGTTTTTTACAGCGCTTTAAAAAGCAACAGTAATATGAATGTGCCGGCGTGTTAATAGACCTGTGAGGGTTGAAGTAACTTGCATTATAAAGTGTAATGTCTTTGATTCATGTATTTGTAAAATGTTAACAAACTGGAACTATTCTCATTTCCACCAGAGAGTAGAAGGCAGAGCGGAACTGGAATTCTCTGTTCGCTTATTAACTGAAGCGGTAAAGCAACTGGATGTTACTGGATTTCTAAAAACTTGAAAGTAGATATACGAGTACCAACTATGTGATGGACCCTTAAAATAGTCCTATCAATCAGAAGACATCTATGTGCTCATATTTGACCGAGCCAACACAAGCATTTTACTAAATCCGGAGCCAACAGGAGGCAACATATCCCCAGCCTCTGAAGCCATGTTGGCCAAGCAGAAGGCTGACAAAACATCCGGATCCAGATGGTTTTGTGTCGCTGGAGCGTCGTTTATATGCAGCGGTGTCCTCGATAACGCGATGCCTTCATTCTTCGACAACTAAATTTCTATAATACTGTTCATACGTTTTTTCCCGTTTTTTATTTGTTGAAATTCAAGAAAGTCAAAGACTCATTAAAATAAAAGCATAGATCAAATAAATAACGTGTCCTTTGGTTCATTCTCCTCCACTTATCCAGCGTCGGGTCACGGCGGCAGCAGCCTAAGCATGTAGGCCCAGACCTCCCTCTCCCCGGCCACTTTTTCAAGCTCACTGGGGGAATCCAGAGGAGAGAGATGTAATCCCTCCAGGGTCTTTCTTGGGGTTCCCTCCCAGAGGGGGATGTGCCCAGAAAACCAGCCCCTTATCGCTCAAGCTATTGACTCGCTGCTTTAGCTTTGGGTCTGTCTGACTTCTTTTTGTCAGGTTTTCCCAGTTTCTGAATGACTTTTGGTGGTGAAGGAGACCTTACCCACTGACATTTCCCTGTAGGACACAGGTCTGGCTCTCGTCCATGGTAAATGCTCTTTTACTCTTCTCAACACACAACTTTCTGCACAACTAGCCAAATAATTCTCTCAAAGAGAAGGGTTGCAAATGATCATGAAAAGTTGGGACACCTTTAGGAATTTATCAGTGTCAAAGTTTGTCCAAACTCCATTGCTCTACAGCTTTAATTTATTGATCCATTTCCTGTTCTCTGAATAGGACTTTTTTTTTTATTATTCTGATATATACGTGATTCTTTTGTTTTGATGAACCCTCTGACTGTTCACCAGCCTTTGTACCATTAACTGAACCTCAGCTGGTTGAATTTCAATAAAAAAAATAAATAAAAAATATTCGCTAATGGTGTATTAATATGCACACATGGAAAAAGTCCTGGTAACTACATAAGCGCAATCTTGCCACCTTGATAGATGCCGCGTAGATGGCAGCATATAATCTCACACACAGACATCCACATTTTTATATATTCAAGAGGTTTATTCTGTGAAGCAGTCGGGGACATATTACCACCACCATTTGATGAGTGAATTGAAACTGACATCAGTGGATGCTTCTCTTAGAACAACTGTTTCATAGCACAAGTAGAGGTCAAAAACACTGCAGGGTTCCTTTAACTGCCCCCACAAGAAGAAAATGCTGACTGCATTAATATTCAGACTACAACTACAACAGCTAACTTCCCATTGTGTGCACCTGTTCCTTTGACTTTCCAGTGTTTTCCCCTCACGCCAGTGCCCTCAATCTCCTCTACCTCTCACAGTTTGCAAACGTCAGCAAGTGACTTGAGTCTCTTTTGGCAGCGGCATCTCCAAGCTAAGAAAATGAAGCTCAGTGATGGTTTTTTTATTTATATAATATCCATGAAAACACATTGATCTTTTGATAAATGTGTTTGTACTTCAGATGACTTGTTAATCTTTTAGAGAAGGTTTTTTTCCATTTTTTCTATTAGGTAAGTACTTTAAAGCTACAGCTTAAGTGGGTCCTGACAGTCTGTGCATGAATATGGATGCACTGCTTGCTTCTCATTCTTGGATCGAAACCACCTTGTCGTCAGAGGCAAACTCGCTGACCTCCTCTCTGAGGAACAACCGTTTTTTTTTGCGAGCCAGTTTGGATATGAGGACCGCCAGGCTTGGCTTTGCAAAAAAAAATTCCAAGTCCATTAACTGTGTCAATGTTAGCAATGTTTTCAATTAAAACAAGAGCTGAAGGTAAACAGCTGTGTGGACGGAGCCTGAGGTTCTGGCCAGAGATCTGAGATGACTGATCAAGCTGTGCGGGGCTGAGGTTTGAGGTTAGCTGAGGACATGCTTGTGTCTCATGGTAATGTGTATACACTCGCTGGCCCTCCTGCTTCCTATTCCCACTACAATGATTACATTATGAGCACAATGCTGGTGTAAGGTTACTGAGTGCAGCAGCGAGAGGGATGCTGAGGACCTGCGATCAGACCAAAATACCCCCAGCACTAACCAATAAAACCAGAGCCCTGCCTGGTTTGTGGGAGAGAAATGAAAAGAAGCTCACATCACAGCGCTGAAAGGATTTTCATCCGTCGGAATCAGTAAAATCTTTTGTGGGCTGCGAGCAAGCCAAAGCAAAATCTCTGTGAAACCAATTTGATTATAGTAACTCTGCTCAGTACTGAAGGGAAACGTCTAGCTGGGTAGTTTTGCTGAGTCACTGTAGCAGAGGAAGTTGGATACAGAGGAAAGGGCGTGACAAAGAAGAGAAGAGGACCACAGGGAAGGTTTCCGTTCCAAAACAAAGCCGGAGTATAGATAATGCCCTTTTTTGTAACCACTTTGTTTTATACTAGAAATACACCTCACAGGATTTAACATAATTCCACCTAAAATCTCCATCTATGAACAAGCAATGCCTCACCAGCAAACACTCTCTGCGGTAAAAGCCAAGAAGCTCCTCGTCGTGTCCTCGGTACAGCCCTTTCAACAAAAGCTCCTTGTTGTACTGGTATGAGTAAACGAGATACATCAGGGCCTCCACGTAACTGGAAAAGGAAGAGATAAACAGATATTAAATTAAGATAAAATTATATCAAAGAAATACGGAGAACTTGGGAGAATAAACAAATTCACAGAGCAAAAAGAACTCAATGAACCCGCTGCACACCACAGCTGAGAGGCTGCAGAGACTGTAAACTGCTGCCCCCTGCAGGATGTGGAAGGACGGGAAATTAACTGTTTAATATCGAATTTCTAAATGTTAAGTAATTTGCATTATTAGATGTTAGGACTTAATTCGGAAATGTGTTGCCATACTTTGACTTCTGAAAGAGCTCCAAACCGGTCACCATGAAGATGGTCGTCTCACGGAAATTCCTGTAGTCCTGATGCCACATCTGACAACAATAAACAAAAATGCTCACTAAAAAACGGATTTCGAAATGTTTATGATTCAGAAAATAATACTGCATTAAAGGCAGAATTAAATATGACCAATATTTTAGATAAATAAAAGTGAGAAAGCTCTGCTTTTCACCTCATATTCATCCATGTTGACCTCCTCTGGCTTAATTAGGTCCAGTTTAGCACGTGCCACATTCATAATGCTCTTACATCTGTCAGGGAAGGTGGGGAGACAGGAAAAGGAACCAGAGTTAGCAGTGAGATGGTGAGTCATTGTGAGATACTCAGCAGATGAAATGGTCTATACTGCCCCAAGGCCTTAACATGGCCTAATGAATCACTCTTAACTGCAGAGAGGAGAAGTGAAACACTCCTCCCGAGGCTCCTATTGAGGCCACATGCACACATAAATCTAATTATCTTGCTCAAAATAGAGAAGGGAGAAATCAATTTTTCACTCATGAATATGGATTGAGGCCAACAAGCAAAGCTGAAAAGTTTTAAGGGACAGTGAAGCGCATTACACTCCCTAATTACTCACAGAGTTAATATGAAAGACAATATTTGATATTTGTTGACAGAGTTGAAAAGAGAAGAAAAAAACATTACTAAATATGCCTCTCTGAAGAAATCATATTTAAAGAAAAGTCAAAGAATCACAAATGATGTGCAACATGAGAGCATGTCTGGTCTGTGCAGACAAACGGGGAACAATGCAAGACTCTGTCGCCCTCTGCTGGTCGCCACCAAAAACTCATTATTTTAAGCCACAAGACTTCATCCATTGCATTAAAAGGCTTCAAAAGTACAACCTGCCCCACCTCTCATCAAAGGCCAGGTTTCTGTCAGCAAACTGCGTGAGCAGAGTCCTCTCCAGGATCTTCTTGGGTGCTTGGTTTTGGATGAGATAGACGATAATGTGCTTCAGTCGGTAGTCGTTCTCAGGTGGCGTGTCTTCCTGGGCAAATCTCAAAAGGCGAGCGTATTCCAGTTTGATGGCCTAACGAGACAAAAAAACAAACAAAAAAAAAGCAGGATCAAGTCCTGATCAAAGCTTCACAGATGGATAAAACTTCTAATTCAGCTGCAGCAGACTGTGACGAATTCCACTTTGCAAATTAGGGGAATATTGGATTAGCACCTTCTAAAAGAAAATATCTTAAATCTGCAAAATAACTTTTTGCAACATTTATTGCTATATGTCTGATAAAAATAACAGAATTTAAAAAGTTACTGTGTTTGAGTGGGAAGGTGGACATCAGGAAATGCACATAAGAGAATATGAGTCAGAATGAGTGAGTGAAAGCTGAATGAGGAAAAGGTAAAGGAGAAGAGATGTACCTTAAAAAAGGCTGCCTCGGGCCCATTCTTTTCATATATGCTGCTGGATTTGCCAATGGCCATAATTATACCCTGCATGTTGGGGGTCATCATTGTCTACCCAGGAGGAAGGAACCATGTTAAACAAAACAACAGGTCCTAGTGGAAAAAACTGAGCAAAGTAAACCTGTTATGTTCGCTCGGGCACTGCAGTAAAGCATACCGTGGTTAGGGCATGCCAGTCCATGCATCGGTTAGAGAGACAGGACCGTGAGAGGCTCAGCCAGTAAGTTTAATGACAAAATGCAGCTCCTCATAAGGATAATGTGTGAAAACCGAGGCAGCCATATGAAAGCAGTGTAAGACAGATAAGAGTGCAGTATCGGCTCTCTAGAAATGAAACTCAGCTCTCAGTATGCATTAGTTTCTATAACTGTTTTTCATTGTCAGAGGACATGGAAAAGAACATGTAAACAGTAATGGTAAAAATCAATTAAACAAAACCTTTATGTTCATTCAAAGAGATGTTTGTCAGTTCTGACATCAGAAAGCACCAAAGGTTCAGAGACTCCAGAATGGAGCTGGAGCCAGAACCACACCGGTGTCTCTCTGAAAGCACTAACAGATCCACAGTCAAGTCAATTGTCATTCGTAGCTGGAATTTATTCGCTCACTTGACGGCAGTGAGGAATGTTGCTCTCTGTGAGACGAACGGGACAGCAGCAGCCCACAAACTCCCGTGAAGCGACAACTAACATCAGGCGAATCATTTTCATTGTGTATTCTTCACGATAAAGAATCATGGATGGGGTCGCGTTGCATATTGCTAGAGATACGGTGCATTTACTCATGCTGCTCACAAGCATATTTACAATGAAACACATTAAGTTTTGTTTCCAAAGAAAAAAATTAAGAAAAATCAATTAAAATTAGAAGCTGAGATTTTTACCTATAACAAAGACTGAACTTTGCATTAACCATTAAATAACTGACAAGTTGTCAAATACTTTTACAGCTTCAGAATATAATTCAAGTTCAGTTTTATTTTTAGGGTTTTTCTGCAGCTACACTTATTTTTTACGCTTCTGCTCAGTATCTCGCTCAGCGCACTGGCAGGTCATTGATTTTTTTTTCTCTCCTTTTTGAGTTTATTGATGATTAGCAACCAGCTTAGAGATGCATTTCCACCAGCTAGTGGACTGGAGCATGCTGTGGGATATGCAGTTGTCTCATGCTTATCATAAGAAAGCATAGTGACTGGCGAGAGTGCAGCACTGGCTCCATGAATGAAACAACTCTCAGTATATATTAAGAGTTCCCAATCTGGGTTTTCCAGTCCCACTTAGAAGATCCTAGAAATCCCTGAAAAAACCTAAATTATTTTTAAAGATCTCTCTTCATTTCTATCTTGTGGATGTCGATTAGTGATATAAGTTTCTCAACTTTAGTTTCTGGTTGGAACAGTTGCTGCTTCTAATTAGGACAGGCTATAAAATATATTATCACAATGTTATTTTATATCATGATATAGAAGGAGTCTCATGCTTGTCACCTTTTTTGGCATAAATGAATTGAGAGCTCATTCTGAGATCATTTTAGTGTAATTTTATTCCACTAGCAACATCAACCATGCTGTGGCTTCAGATTTGCTTAGTTGGTTACTTCAGCTACTCTGACCACTAACGTTTGTATTAAGCCAGTAAGGAACTATAACACGATGATTCCATGTTAACTGTAAGATGCATCAAATGTAAAGTCAGATCATCAACAACTTCTATATATCGCAACAGTTTTGGCTTTTTTGCTTGATGTGACTCACAAAGATGCAGAAATCAGCTTTCTAGTAAATGTCAACCTGCCGCTGCCCATGATGCCCAAAATGCAGATTAGCTCGAGATGTTTCACAGGCAGGCCAACGAAGAGGTTAGTCACATTGCAATATATTTTCAGCCTGATGCCACGTGAACAGGCAGCAGCCATCCAAAACCAGCCTGAGATTCTCTGTCAGCACAGAGAGGAAGAGGAGATCTGATGGGAGCCAGAGCTACCTCGTCATCATAACCTCCCTCCTCCGACTCAATGACAAAGGTCCCCACATTAGGAATGGCCACCTCTACTGTGCGCTGTCCAGGGGGCTCATCCTGTGTGACCTGGGCAGAAGGAGGGGTGGGGGCAGTGCTCATCTGGACCTCAGGTTCAAGGGTAGAGGGAGGGGGAAGCGACTGTAGAGAAAATGTGACAGATGAAACAAGAAGAGCTGATGGACAAGAAATATCCATCTCAACACTACACAGCTTCAGTCTTTAACACAAAGAACACAACTGTGAGCGTGAAGGTGGAAACATGGATGAGGATTTAAGAATTAGAACGTGCTGAGAAATGTACTTTCATTTAGCTTGTTTTATTTCACAACACTTTACTCAAGCGGACCAAACTGCCTGGACACCACTGCACAGTGAAGCTCGCAAGATACTCTGCAAGAACAGAGAAAAAAAGCTTCTTTTCATCCGGTTATTTCACATTTCACAAGGGGCCTGGTCCATGATAGAGGCGGGGATCACTGCTGGGCGGTTTCCGTGTCTTTATGTCAGCAGATACGTGTTATAAGATTTTGGTGCGTTCTCACCACCTCCACCAGTTATTTACTACAACTATCAGTTCAACCTTGTTCAATCTTTTTGCGTCACGGGGAAATGCGGAAATTACTACTTTTTGCATCATGCCGTTCTGAATAAACCACGGCCACTTCAAATTTCCAACCAATCACACAACTGTTTTCAGATGCCACATGAGAATAAGTTCTCCTCAGCTGATTGGTCCAAAACAGGCTGCAGGAACTCCCAAACCAGGGCGCGTTAAGAAGAACAAAGATTCTCAACAACTGCTCGTTCGGGGCAATTTTGCTTACAATGATCAGTGACTGAGAAGAGAAAAAATGAGGAGGAATGAGAACCTGGCGAGAACCTGGATGATCGAAAACAGAAATCCTTCCCCTTCAGCTCATTTGAGTCTCTAGTGCTGCTTTAAGTTGGCAGCACTAACACTTATCTAGAGTTGTGTTACCGTCTACTTATTTAGCAGAAGGCGACATTGATTTTTGTTCTGTTTATTATTGTTCCAGCTTGGTAAATATCATCATTCTGATGTGTATAAAGATAGGTGACACATGATGGATGGCAACGATGTGAGTGAGCTGTACAGTAGTTTACATACAGCGTTTAACAAGGCTTCAGGGTTCTTCTCCTCCTGCTCAGCAGCAGCAACAGCCCTGGAGATGGCCCTCTCCGTGTCCTCCTGCAGGTGCTTGGAGTCATTGGTGGGAGACGGTTGCTCCATGTATTCTGGGTCGTGTTGAGGCACTGTAGGAGGAAACGCCACCGTAAGACAAGTGCAAATAATAATTTAATGAGTTTTACTATTTTAATAATGAACTGAGTACTAATATTTTACCATGTCATGAACACATTTAGTATTACAGTTAGAATGATGATCATAAAGTTTACGCTATAGTTTCCTGTGATTTACCTTAAAAACGTCAGGGAGCTGAAAGGCCCTAAACGAGTCTCTAGGGAACAAGTGATTTTCTGTATTTATCTTCCTGCTGTGTATTGATTTCTAATCAAACTTGTGACTAACTTCTAAGTGTGGTAACCCTGACCTGCGTTGTCTGGAGGGCTGGACTCAATACTCATTGGCTGTGGTGAAGAAGAGGAAGTGGAAGTGCTGGATGCTGCTGTGGCAGGAGCTGCTGTTGCTAGGGCGAGCTTCTCCTGTTGGGCCTTGCGGGCCTGCAGGATGTCCCACTCTTCAATTTCCTTGTCAAACAGCTCGTTATCCTCCTTCACATACTGCTTCAGGTCGGGAGGTAGTTTGTCCAAGCCGCTGAGTATCTGTCCCGTTTCTTTATCAAACTCCTCTGCAACACAGTGGGGTAATGAACATTATGTGGTCTGCTGGAAAAACATGAATGCTCATTACATGCGTTTAGAAATCTGTTCTTTATACAGATCAGCTAATATTTTTATCTACAGCCAAATTTAATTTGTATAGTTGAGTCCATACATATAGGGATGATGACATTTTTTTTGTACAGTACAGACACTCAGATTTCATTTAAAGGTAAACATCTATCTAGTAAAAAGTATTTATAGTAATGTGTTATATTACAGGGACATTGTAAATTAATGTAAATTAATCAATTTTTCCATCTGCAGTGCCTGAACAACGTTTAAAAAAAAAAAAAAAAAAGGAAAAAATAAAGACAAGAAAGGCTTTCCTGGTCATTACAACATAGATGTTATAGTTCCCCACAAGCTGAGTTTTCTGCCACTGTCCAAAAAAAACTTTTTTCAAATAAAACTCAGCCTCTGAAAAATTTAATAAAGCATTTTAAGAGGTTAAACGACTCTGCCCTTAGCTGTATGGAATATATATTTGAAATATTTAGTCATGTCGTTTAAAAATAGTCCACTCTGCATCAGGACTGAAAAGATAAGGCATGCTCAAGATGCCACCAGGTTCTAAATGGTCAACAAGGGACTAAATGTAGTTGGAGAATGAAAAAGCTGCTTTGCTTGGACCTTTTTTCATGAGAAAGCAGATAAAAATCTGGAATTGTTGCCGAGACCCCACAAGATTCATAAATCCATCAAAAAACATATCCGATACACCTGAGTACTAAAAATTCTGCATTTTTGTTCAGAGAAAAGTAAAACAAAATTAAAACGAATTACATTAACATAAAATAGAACACACACACACAAATAATATTAAACAAAGCAAAATAAAATAAACACATTACACAAGACAACAGCAACAGAGAATTGCATGTTCTTTATGACAAGAAGAAAAAAAAATACTAAATGCTTGTTTGTGCTCAATGCTATCGATAAAAAAAAGTCTAACCCCCAATTTACATCGGATGTGTGGGCGCCGCATTCTGGCTGCATTGTTCCGACCTCTGTGGCGGGTCAATCCAAACCGAGAGCGTGTCAGGTGAGGAGTGCCCGCGAGTACCAGCTGGATCCACGAGATCACAAAATCACAGGAGAATTGGAGAATCTTGTGATTCTCTACTTCCAGGATAAACGTCTCGTCGTCCATGACGAAAAAAATAAAATAAAAAATGAATGACGTAATGTTTACATTGTTCAGCGAGCGCAAATCTGCACAGGAGCTTTCATTTTGAAAATTACTGGAAGCTTTTACACTGTTCCCGTGTCTGATTTCCTGTCTGTCCTTATCTGAACTACTGAGTTTGATGCGTATTCTGTCAAAAACAGACTTGCCGGTTATGTCTGACATGCACTGCGGTGCGCCCAGTGTGAACCAAACTATTCACTAAAATGGCTGCGATTAGCAGCAGAGGCACATACACTCGGTGTAAATTGGAGGTAATGCGGAAAGAAATGTTAAGGTAATTCATTTACAGATAAAGCTGTAATACAGGTTTTACTAAAGAAAGAAAACTGCTGTTTTTACTCATCTCTCTTTGAATCAACTTGTGGCTCACCAATTGTAGATACAACAAAGACTCAACACTGTTTCATTGTTCCCACCTTAAAGAAAGTCAGTGGTCTTAAAATACAATTTACTAGCAGTGAGCTCTGGAAAGCTAATTTGCTAAATTTTGCCTAGTTCTGATATAATTTAACTGATTTACCTTCTATGAGGAATGGCTTCTTGTCATTAATGTACATGAGACAGTAGGCGCTGGCATTGCGGTAGCCCCCAAAAGAGTCTCTGACCAGCTCCTCCCAGGATGACTTAGTAACAGAGATATCATTGTACTTCATCCAGCAGCGCTGATGGGGGTCGTAGATGTAAGCCCAGTAGTGGCCAGCATTGGCCTGGCCTTCATGAACCAGGACTGCATGAAGCCGATAAGGAACCTGAATAAACACAGAGGTAATTATAAATGCTGAGCTATCGTTACTTTTATTCCAATGAAAGAAAGATAACCAGTGTTTTACTCACCTGCATCATAGATTTGTCTGAATACATTAACTCAATGGTTCTGTGAATCCTGGTTATACTACCCTGCAGATCTGGTGGGAAGAGCATCACGCACAATACATCAGTTTGTAAACTTTAGTATTACAGAAAAAGTTTAAAACTTCGTATCATGCAACAAATCACCTACCACGGGTGTCATTCTCCACCTCACTCCTCCAGCGATGCAAGCAGCCCTCGAGGACCCTTAACTCTTCTTCAGTAATGTGGCGTGGGGCAGGGTGCATGGGGAGGTCGGGAGGTAGCCGAGATTGGGTAAAGGGCTTATGAATGGGTACTCTCTGCTGCTGAGCTGTTGTGGGAACTGCAGCGGGACCTGAGGCAGGGCCTGAGCTCTCTAAAGCAGGTACAGAGTCCTGCTCAGCTGTGCTGCTGGGTGAGAAACAAAGTGAAGTTCAGGGAACGAAGGTATGAAGAACACCAGTGCTGTTGGGAAGCTATTCAACTATGTGGTGCATAAAGTTTGCAACATATAAGACAAGTTTCTGGAAAAGATTTAGATTAATGCAGTGGAACAAGAACTAGTAATTTGCCTGTTTCAGCTCAGGTTTTAGGGTGTCAGCAAAGCACCACGGGTCTTATTGAGTTTAACTTACCTTGGTGGTGGCAATTGTTGTCCTGTTGTGCCACCAGGGGGTGCTGATGTGTCAATATCATCCACTGGGGAGGTGCACACAGGCTTACTTGAGGCAAACTCCATTGCATACTGGAGGACATCTGCCAGAGGAAACCTCTTGGGGCCAGAGCCATAACTCAGATACCTGAGAGAAAACAGAAGAAGTGTCAAGAGCTTTGCTGATTTTGGATAAAATCAACAGTATTCGTGGACCATGTTCACCTCTCCAGTCGCTGGTGAAGCAGTGTTAGATGCTCTTTCAGCCTTCTGATCTCCTCTCTTTTGATCCTGGTTATTTCCCTGTTTCTGTCCATGTACCTATGAAACACACATCACAGCAAGTTTTAAAAAAATGCAGAAGATGTTATTTAATAAGCAGGGTTAGTATTTCTTTAACCTGTCCATGTAGAGCATAGAGGGGAACTCCAGCTTGTTGTGGATCTTCTCGGGTCGCCCCAGAGCTTGATTGAACTCAAATCTAGACAGTTCGAAGGTCAACACAGGAGGGAGTTCTGTGAACCAGTGCTAAAAGAAAATAGGGACATTGGAATGATTTCATTAGCCTGCTTACACAGTTAAAACAGTCACGTTCTCATTCAAATGCAAAACTTAGTAAATCTGTATGGATTGAAGGGAGGAGTCTCCTGTAAAAACTCTTTTACTTCAGATAAATGAACCTGACCTGAGGAAGGAGACAAGGGTGTAACATGCAACTAAGGTATTTTGCCAGATTCACAACCAGGGGTGTTGGTAGTGTAATCGTATCTTAGTGGGAACTATCGGCAAGAAGGCATGAAGAACTGTAGGGCTGCATGATATTGGAAAAAATGTTGTTGAGACATTTCACTTTATTGCAATAAGTAGGGATATTCACACACACACACACACACACAAGAAAAACATAAGAATGGCTAAACTAGATCTTTTTCAAGTGTTTTTTTTGTTTCCTGCAGGAGTGATTCTCAATTATATATCAATTGGTTTCCTCTACCATTTTATATTATCATATCAGGTATTTAAAAACAGTCTGTTTTTATGATTATTATTTTTCCATCCTAAGTGTTTTTCATCACAGCACAGAAGTTTGGAAATGTGACGCGACTTTAAAGTTTAGATGAGGTTTAAATTATTTAGTCATTATCACGTGTCTCATATTGACACTGTAATTCTGTGATAGGTAAGCTCCGTGTTAGAGCTGCAGAGATCATGACTACATGATTTTAAGGTTGCTGATATTTATATCTTGTTTATTTAGACGATAATGCAACTTTTATGCATGACTTTAAAGTCAGGTAATCATGATGTAGGGAACACAACTTTACCGCCTCTGTATTTTAGCACATATTTTAATTAAATCTGGGAGAAACACTGATGGGGTAGTAAGTGTAAATGAAATATCAATCGTTTCAAAATTATGAAACAAGTCTATCATTTTAAAGCCTTTTTTTTTCATGCAGTAAAAATCAACAGACTAAACACAAAGCTGCTCATAGCTGTGATTAGTCCGCTGAAGTTATTCTGGAAGAAGATCAGGTAGATTATAAACAGTGACTTACCATGACATCACTGTACTCATACGATACTCTGCCATCACCCCAAGCAGTAAATCTGTGACTAACAGCGTCAGGGTGGCTTCTTGATTTCCATGCTTTGAAGCATTCGGATCTGACTTTTTGTTGCCGAATAAAAATAAAGAAGTTGTGTTTCTTTGTGTCGTAAAAACTGCTGACAAATTACCAGAAGTTTGTTGTATCGGAAATAACAAATTTTGATCTTCACACAACTTTTTTTTCCCTTTTACTTGCATCCAAAACCCCCCTTTTCTGTATTTATCCCTTGTACTTTGCTCATCCCATGTGTGCATGCAATTCACTTGCAACAGCTGCAAACACTGAAATATGACCAATGGAAGGAACATTTAGCTAGCTTCTTTACCCATACTTACGTAGTGTGATAGTATAATTCAGCCTCAGGCCGTGATGAGTAAATGCAGTTTGATATGGCGCCTTATTTTTCTTATATCTTAAACTACGTAATAATTTCAAATCGGATATAAACACTGAGTGACTCTTAGTGTGGTTTTCTATGTTTTGTCTTTACTAATCATGTGCTGAGAGAAACCTCACATGATAAGTAGTGAATAGAGCTCTGTCTAACGGTGCTCTCCCTGTCTTGTGATGTTGGCTGGTGGTTTTCCAGAGGGCTGGGTGCCATACCCCTCTGCGTACTGGCCTGGTAATTAGCTGCTACCAGCTGCTATGGGACAGTGTAGAAAAGACTACAGCTAAGCAGAGGTCAAATTCAAAATAGCTCAGGTGTCACATAAGGGCAACAAGGTCACCCGTCTAGAGAGGATCTACCCAATAAACTCAAATTTCCAACTGAAATAGTATATTAATAAATCCTAAACACTGTTTTATTGAAACAATATTTTGATGCCTTAATGCAAAGAAAATATTATAAATCAAGGAATTAACAGAAGAAAAACTATGTTCTTAAAGCAAAAATGTATTTTATTTTTTAGTAGTTTGAAAAACTTAATTTGGTTTCTACAAATAGTTTCAAGAAGTATTACTCAAATATAACTATCTTCAAGTCAGACATATTGTTTGTTGGGAAATGAGAAATGTGAAATGTCTCAGAAGTACTATTTTTAAAAGTCAGAAATGATTGCAAGGAAAGATGCACACCAAAGGAGATCCAAGGACATTTTTACAATAAAAAGATTTATAATTGATTTGCTCAGGATATGAAATGTAGGATGTAAATACTGGCGTCACATCTTGTATTATATTATAGGATGAGAGCAAAGGATGAAAACAGACCTTATTTCTTCCTCATGAAATTTTCCAAAGACATGAAGAGAAAAATGTTATTACCATCCTGCTTTGGCACTGACCTCCTGACCAGATCTGGCAGAGTTCTCTGCTGAGTGCAGGGACTCTATCTCTCCCTCGATCATTGCTGCTTCAAGACATTCGTGGAGGTCCTTGAATCCATTCACCTGCAGTGGATACTGTCCAAACATCTCTGTGTTTTCAAATTTTTTACCTGTACATGTTGCAGAGACACAAACAGGCAAACATTAACAAAAGTCATGAAGGAAATTTGTATAAAGAACTGAAAACACAGAGAACTAATGAAACATTCCACCATCTGAGCTGTTTTTATGTGTCCACTCAGTCACAACTACTGAAAAACCAGCACTGATCTTGGCACCATCATCCCATCAAAATTGTGAGTGTGTTTGTGTTGGGGTGGGGTGGGGGGTAGTTGCTAGCGGAGATACAGATGAGGCATTAAGGACATTTTATGAGCAGCAGAATCCACTGGCCCAGCTTTAGGTGGCTCTGGGCCAGTATTGTCATGCATAATAAACGCAATGTCAATCAGCCGTCAAGGTCTTCTACGATCAATGTAACCGCTCTGCTGTTTTACATGGACCAAATCTCATTAAGACAAGGTCACCTTTTATTACTAGTGGCAAGGACTCGTATGCTTGGTGGATGCCGACAGCAAGTTTCTCTGGGTTTCTCTAGCTACTCCTCTTCCTTTTCTTTTTATTGGTTTTAATTAAACACTTCATCTCACCTTCCAAAACACCCACGGCAAGGAAGCGGCCGTAGAAAAGTTCCACCATGGGATTCTTTGGCTTCTCTCCCTCCCTGGGAAAATAAATAAATAACACAACCGTTTACTTTTCTTGTAAACAACGTAAGTTTGATGCTCTGTTGTAGAATATCATATAACTAATTTGTCCACAGCTAAGGTTACCTGTCCTCTTCAGCCTTCATCTGGAAGGCATCCTCCAGCCAGTCCAGCAGCTTGTGGGTGAACTCACTCACATCCTGCTGTTATACAAGCAGAAACATGTAAAAATAAAAAAATCCTTATCAATTAAATCAGTGTTATTTCTGTCTTTTGTAGTCATGCACCAGCTTTAGAAATGAGATAACATGTCCCGGTGGAGGAGTTCACATTCTGGTGAACATCAAAGGCAACCTGGATGCCCTGAGGCCACTTTCTCATAGACATCAATGACAGCCTGTAATTCAGGTCAGTGCTTTCCCAACCTGACTAATACACAAAGAAGAGACATGACTGATGAGTACACGGGCCAGAAGGCTGACCTCAGTTAGCCTCTGCAGACACACTGACTTGGTGCAAATGCTTATGCAAGGTGGAAAATTAAATAGTTTTGTACACTGAGCGTGTGTATGTCACAATATAGGATGAAAAGTCAAGTCATTGAAGTGAAGTTCAGAGGCGATGGATGGTGTGGGGTTGAAGATTAATAATCCATAGATTAGAGAGGTTAAATGTCTGATTCAATAAAGCTGAGTCTGGGAAACAACAGCCGAGACTGAGCAGTCAAATCTGTGGCTGACTGGGAGAGGCACAAATGGGGGGTGAAGGGAATTAAATATTTATAATACAAGTAAACTGGACACAAAAAAAATCTATGTAACAAGGGAAAGGAATGATAATGTCACTATTGAGTTAATCTACATTTCTCTGGCTGATGAAAACTGAAACTCTTAATGTAAAAAAAGAAATGTTCAAAAAATAAACTGTACTAATGTACATGATGCTTGTAATTTGTATCTAACCTGTAAGCCTAATAGTTACCATGAACTATTTATACCCAATCAACACAATAAAAACAACTTTATTAGAAAATACTGTTAAAACAACACAATTTTATACAAATTAGCAAACTAGAGGCTAAATTAAGTGAAATAAGGTTTCAGTTCGTGACATATTCTTAAAGTGACAGCTGATTTTGTCCGCAGCCACACCAACACCTCAGGGTTTCTACCACCTTCCTAAAAGAGTTGAAGAATCTATATTTGAAGCCACATAAAGTGTGAATCTGTTGTGAAACCTTTCATCAATGGGCAAGGCTAATACAGTCACCAGGACACGACCCCTTACCCGTCAGTGAAGCAAATGATGCTGTGTTGAACAGGTGATGGCAGAAAAATACTTACCTGCTGGGACTCACTGGATTTGAAGGCATCTTTGAGGATTTCCACTGCTCGTGATGGGTCCACATATTTCCTCTTAGACCCCACCATGAGCGAGAAGAGATTCCTCAGCTCCTGCATGAAGGGCAGGTACCTGTGCTCCTGGAAAGAAAAACACAATCAGTGGCAATATAGTTCAGACTAGAAGGAGCAGTGAAACTGCAGGGTTTGCAATGATTCATTAAAAAAACAAAACATCAGTATCAGATATTCAGCTTTTATGTTTCAGATATGTTGATGCAACACACCCGATTAATCTAAGCCGCTGCTCCTGATGCATTCACACAGTGCTTTTGAGTGTCCCATTAGACTCTAGGTACCTTGAACGAACCTTTCCCTCATCCCAAAAACGGACGGGGACATCCAACTGCTTGGTTTTCGTGCTTGGGTTCAAACTCTCGTCAAACATCAGGACGAAGGGTCCGTTGTTCACTCGAGAGATTAATTCGGTGTTAACATGAACTGCTAAGCCAAACTTGGCTATGTTCTCCGTCGTTGGTCTTGTATGACATGCGTTTGGTAATGGTGTCTAATGTCCATAGTACTTTGACACTCAGTGTTGGGGTCCAGCCAAACGTCGTGTAGCGGTCGACTTTAGCTGATGTTGCTGCAAAACATGGTGTCTGCGAGGTACATATACCTGACAGTCCAAACATAAACACAGGGGGAGTTTGCTGTTTCACTTTTAAGGCGGCGATATGCTTGTGATTGCTCATGTGACTCCAAACCCTCGATCCTCATCGTTCCCAGTTCAATGTTCTTCTTGCACCGAGCTTCGAATGGGTTCTCCACCGGTGTCAACCAGGCCGAGGATGTCCAGCCGTGTAATATTACGTTTATCCTCTACAATTTTACTCACCGAATCCACTTAATTCTCAAGTCACTGTCAGCTAGCTTTCCTTCGCACAAAAATAAATGCTTCATGTGCGTTGGGCTAAATGTTCCCCAATCATTTCTCCCTGCGAAGTCAGCGATAATTGGTTCCTAATTTCAATATAATGGTCGAGTTGGAATGGGAGAAAATTATTTCACTTACACACTTTGCAGTTGGGACATTTCCACGACACATTTTAATGCAACACAGCTTACAACTTTAGGCTGACATAATTTCAGACCTACCATGTAAAACTTAAGAAAAAAAAACTGTCTAATTTAAGGACTTTTTAAGGTATTAAATGCATATTTGCAAATTCAAGACTTATAAGGCTTTTTAAGACCCCGCAGGAACCCAGAGTATAAGAAAAGCACAGTGTGTTGTGAATGTGGTTTATAATGTAAAAGGGCAACACGAGCAGCAGAGCTGTATGAATACAGCCCATTAAATGCTCCATTAGTAAATGCAGTCAAGTTGTACTGCTGACAGTGCTGCAATGTATCAGGGATTAGACAGGATGTCTGCAAACTATCCACAACAAAACAGCACATCTTTGTTCAAATGTATCAACACCATGTGCATCAATTAGTTCAGCAGTCTGAGTATGTTATATTGAACATCGCGTTTATAAAAGTTTGCCCTTAGCGAAAAATAAATTCCAGCCACAGAAATTATTTATATTCATCTCATGAGCCAGTAACACCTGTGGTGTATTTATTTTGCAGCAGCCTCTGATATTAGTTTTATTACTTTGCTGTGATCAAAACATAAAAAGTCTGAATCTAAATTGTTTCTCAAATCTAATCTTAACCCATTACAACCTAAGGCTTGGTTTAAAAAAGGATTGTTTTCTCCTAAATGATTATTTTTCAGCCGCTAAAGAACTTATAAGAAGATAAAAACCATATCAAAGGCTAAACCTTCAGCTAAATTACGGACTTAAATAAATAAACAAAAACAGAAATCAGAAAATGCAGATTTTTATTTAATCTTCTCCAAACTGATCAATGACTCATTGAAACAGAACAACGAAAACACACTTGTTTTTCTGTATTCTGGAGGACTGCTGATGTTAAGATTAGTGTCTAAGCTCCAACAATCTCACACTCTAGTCAAAGCACCATGATTAAAATAGAGGGCTCTGAGATGAAGAGATGACAGCCCCAAACCCCACATCCACAAGCAGAGGCTTAGACCAGATTAGCAGCAGGCTGCTAACCCTACACAGAGTGCTATCTAAGGAAAAGATAGAAAATGAAAGCATGTTTGGACTCTGGCTAAACATATGAGCATCTGAATTTGGAAATCTTTAAAAAAATTTCTACTATATGTTTGTGATTTCTTGATTTTAATCAGTAACGGTTCATCTAACATTTCACACCACTCGACCTTCCTTAGAGTACAGAGAACTATCAGGGCGAAATGATAAGCTCTAATGACCTTAGGATACAACCACACAGCTTCTAAACGGTGACATGCTTTTCTAAGGTCAAACCCTTGGAGCTTAAGCACAGCAAGCTCAAACATGAAGAGCTGAACATACGATGTCAACAAGGCAAAATATAGTAAAAAGCCTTAGAAGATATGAAAGACGTTATTATTTGCAGCTTCACTTTTCCCCCTGGGGTCTCACCTTCTGGTTACGAGGCAGGTCATGGACTCTGGCTGGTGGTGAGTAGTTGAGCACCAACCTCTGGAACTCCAGCAAGTTGAACAGAGACTTGAGGGTAAAGACAGATAAACACACTTTAGTAACACTGATGGTCTTTTTAGTCTCTAAGAAACAAAAAACAGAAAACAAACACATGATTAAACATTTGGCAAAGTGTTTCATGCATAAGGAGGTCTTACTAAGCAGAAGTCAGAAAATGTCTAAAAAATTTAAAAGTACAACTTCGTTTTTAAAAGTGTGAAAGCTGTAAACTCATAAGGTTTAATACTTCAAATAATCACATATTAAGGTACTCGAACATGTTTATCAATTTCTTTGTGTCCATTTCCTAACCACAAAACTTCTCAAGATAAATAAAATCTTTGTATAATTACATCATTAGTTATACTATCAATTTTCACATTTACAATAAAACAAAATAAAATGAAATCTAGAAGTTATTGTGTGTAGACGTATGTAAACCACGCATTCCTCAGGTCAGGTTTTACTTCCTTTTGGTGGACTGTCCAGCTCATCCTATTAGATTGGCGTAAAACAACCTCCTTTCTGCTGCCACAGGAGTCATCACAGCCCCCTTTGTCTCTAACCAAACACTTCTAAGTGTGGAGAAGCATTGGCTGTTGAGCCCATCCTGACTCTGTTTTAATGCAGTGTTGCCTAATGGACCATATAGCATAGAAATTCAAAACCAGTTTTATTTCTTGTCCCTGATGTGGAGATTTTCCAAATTCGAGATATTTTAATAGTATTACCATAAATCAGAGGTCACTAACAAGTAGACCGCGGTCCGGATCCGGACCCAGAACCTGTCCCACATGGACCCAGAGTTGAAATATAAAATCTAACTGGGTGCTTTCATTTTAACTGCAACTTTTACAGTCTTTACGGTAGTGGTCAGGAAACACACGGACCAATTACACGTGAGGTAAGCCACCCCAAGTGGTGCGCTCAGCCAATCGGTGTGTGAGGCTCCTGGTGCGGCGGTAAACTGCTTCTAGATCAAACAAAGCAGGGATAAAGACACCGGAGAAAGGCAGCAGAGTTTCTAAATCTGCCTGTTATCAGCGACTTTGGGCTTGTTTTCTAAGTCTTTTGCAAATATTGTCAGTTGCGGGTTTTTGGGCTTGTTTTTTTTTTAAGTGTAGTTGCTTATTGGGGCTGGTCCTGCTCCTGTTCTGAAGCTCTTCTGATTGTCACAGCTGTCCACAATATCGGATCTTCTGTTAGAAGAGTCCACACAATAAGAGGAGGACAGCCATCAGTATGAGTACCTGCACTATAATGTACTCAGACTTAAAGACAAGTTGCCAAGACTTCCCTCGTCTTCAAAGACATACATGCAGAGAAATGTATGCTATCGCCCCCTCTGTGGTCACAGATTCTGATGGGTCACAGATTTTGGTGTAACACCAGCATGCCCCACAAGCACGTTCAACTTCACTTGAGAGAGCAACAGTGACAATGCCCGCGAATAAATAGATGTGTAAAATATATATAATAAAGAGTAGAAAAGAGAGTGTATTGGAGGGCCCATAATGTAGCCCCTCAAAAAACCTTCTTTTCTGTGAGGCACAAATGATGAAAACAACAAATACTTTGCATATCTATAGTTATGACCTGCTCCACATCCTGCACATCTGGCATTTGTTGTTTTACTTAATGCAACGAGCCATGGCAGTGCTCTTCGGCTCCAGTCCTCAGGGTTCACTGCCCAGCAGGATTTAGACGCTTCCCTGCTCCAGTTCATCTGAACAAATGGGTCATTTCCAGAATTGTACATTTGAGATGTATGTTTTCTGGAATGAAATTACATCCTCTGACAATTGCAAACTAAACAAAAAAAAAGAAAGAAAAATCCAAATGACTGTCTTGAGAAGATTTCCTACTTCATAAACCAGAAGATAGTGGTAAATTGTACAGAAATAGATAACGACAAATTACAGAATTTTATCCCCAAGTAAATTATAGTCAGTCTGTAGTGATTTGCTAAATCCAATTTAATCTGCATTGGGGCCCACACCTTTAAGCTTTTAAACTACAGAGACATTATTAATAAGAACTACTTGCACTCAGGGTGATGATGTTCAACTTATAATAAAGAATAAATAATATCTGTCAAAATCAGAAGGTTTTATTTGGAAACAAGAACGTTGTTTACACTGTTCTGTGTGCAGAAGGGACAGATTAAAGCGGCGCCCTCTTTTCTAGGGGTAACATTACACACACAAGCCAAACACCATGTGATGGCGTATCCAGTGTTCATCTGGCATATTTCAGCTGATGTCACATTCTACCACCAGGTCCACCAGCATCCAAGCTGTGGTAAAATTTTCCTGCGTTTCCTCAGTTTTCCAGCAGAGGTAACTAATCCACTGCTCAGTGGGATTAATGCAGCAGTGCGACGTGTTGGTTTCTGTATCATTACAGTAACACGGACTTGAAATTCATAACCACTTTTTCCATAGTTTTTTAACATAGTCAGTTGTCTTAAGGCCCACAAAGTATGAGAAAAGAGGACTTGTTAATTTCTGTCCATCTTCATCTGTCCAAAAAGGCATTTGTGAACAAGTTAGTAAGGCTTGCAGTTGTATGTGGGACATCGAAGAAAATGAAAGCCCATTATTAGTTTGGGGGTTTGTTATTTCTTTATGGAAATGTCTTCACAAATTCCAGCTTCTGTAGCATTAATATTCCCATTAGCTTTGATCCCAAACACGAGAACTGGAGTAGAGAATCACACACAGTGGATGTCTTTGTGTTGTCTCTAGCCTTTAAGTGCAACGTAGCTAGCTTTATTAACACCTTCACATAATGCAAAAAAGAAGCTTACAATCATTTTTACCCGAGATTTACAAAAACAAAAAGGTTGGGATTTTAAGTGTTTTCCCCACGTTTTGGTTTGGATCATAAGAGATTTACCCACCTGTATTACAGCACTAAACCAGCAGGTGTTGCCAACATTTTTCAGACCCACGGGGCAGTTGTCTATCCTCTTTCTGTCATGTGGGTTGGGTGAATCGCTCCATACTTCTGTATGAGTACGCTTTAGACTTGCCTTGTTCTCTGCTATGCTGGCCTCCAAAACCCTAAAAACCAAGAGAGAAGAGAATCAACTCAAGTCACTCAATGTCTTTTTCTACCAGATGATCCCAGTACTGACATACTTTTAAATTATGTACTATTTTTTATTAATATTTTTAATGCTCTTTTAAGTTTTTTGTTGTTGTTGTTGTTTTTTTTATCTTCAACAAGAAACAAAGTAAAGACAGCCTGAAGCTCATAAAATGCAGCATTAGAAACCATCATATTCAGAATTCTTTTCATTTATCTCAAACGAAAACAAACGGAGTGAATATTTATTTACACTTTGGTTAAAATGGTGTCTAAAAAAAATCTCCGAAATGCTAAGTGCTAACTTAAAACAATGCGAGTTAAGTTTGGATTTTTATCCAAACCCATTTTACAACTGTTTATAACTGTGCATTTGATATCAGTCAGTGACATTCTTCAGCCAACCTGCTGATGGCCTGCTCCTCATCTGTGATGCCCGTCTCCCTGAACGCCCTGTTGGACTCCTCCAGGCTGAGGGCAATAGCCCTTTGCAGGTCATCTTTATCATCCCCAGTCAGATCAATTACATCTGCAAGCCAAAAAACAAACAAAAAACACACATTTCATATTAACAAGTAATGTTACACACACAAAAAAAAATAAAATACTACAGCTGTGATTATGTATGATATTTGTGCAATCAGTTGTATGATGCACAGCAATGACAATGATGAAGCTGCTTACTTGTATCTGCCTGACTGCCAACACTGATGTATCTGTCGCTGGCCACCTGGGAGGTCTGGTAGTAAGTAGTCTCATCCTGCTGAGGAACCTTAGCGTTCTTCTCTGTGAGAAACGCGACAGCTTCAGCCAAGTCTCCATTGCTCACCTGCAAAAAGTGAAAAACAGCAACCTATTTAATCTCATGTAAAACTGTTTTACTGCATGGTAGAGGTAGGGATGGGTGTTGAACTGATTAGACGTTTAAACATGGATATAAAACAAGAGACGAGATTCCCACCCGTCTGGACTGTAAAGGCCATTACACACCTAGTCCGAACATTTGTCCGACTAAGTCGCACGGCAATATTTTTTAATCAAATCAACGAGAAGTCAATGGAAACATTCACATCAGTGACGAATTTCCATTAAGCGATTTTGCCAGATTTATTTTTTTGGACTGAGGTCGATCTTTCGTAATATTCGCATCCTACAGATACACAATCGACCAATCACACGGTATATTGACAGCGTCCCCAGTCAGAGCCGCTGTTGCGAGCTATGCAAGCGTCACTTCTCGCTGCTGCTTCTTTCAAATTTTGTATCACCGTGGCCGAGCGTCTTATTACATTTGTCTCACAACACTCGTGTTTGTTCGACAAGCGACACAAGAATTACCGCGACAATGATCACAAAGACAATGTGTGGCAAACAATGTCAATGAGCTAAATTATGAAGCGGTTGTGGTACAGCTTCAGCCCTTGGACTAAACAATTAAGCTCCCCAAGCTCCCCTCTCTTTAGAAGGATAGGATGTACCGGTGCCCTCATTTTTTTTTTTTTTGGCAGCATCAGCACAGTATCGTTGTTGCCTGATGTGGAATCTGTTTGTTTGTCCCACTTTCCGAATATGTTTAAGAATCTTCATAATTTATTCGTAATTTCGTATCGCACTTGGTGTGCATAGACAAAAACTTTGAAATTTCTCCTCCGAATTATTCGCAATATTGTCTCGTTTATTCGCAACGGTCCCGGTGTGTAATGGCCTTAAGATGCATGTGTTTATGTTTGACCAGCACATTTAACAGGTATTAGAGCTGTACCTGCAGGGCCTGCTGGAGCAGCTGAATGTCTGTAGTGCCTGTGACCTCTCTCAACTGGTTTAGTAGAGTCTGCTGGTGCTATTGAAGGAGAGAAAATAAAAAGGCAGTTCAGAGCAGAGCCTGGTGGAAGAAATGAAAGTGATTTAGTTCAGGTACTTTTTTTTCTTAAGAGAAATTAACACCATAGACCAAAGATTTGTGTACTGAAGAATAAATCTATATCTACTTAATAAAAAAGTTGTTCTTATAAACCTGAAGTGACAGGCAAGTTCTGCTAAAATTTATTTTGAGTTTGCAGAGCATTATGCAGTATCCCCAGCTCTGATCACTGCTCATGTTAAACATCATGCTCATGTTAAGCTACTTTAAACACCTGCGGACACAGATTGAAACCAGGAATCTTGAGCTATAAGAAAATGGCTTATTCAGTTCCAACAAGTTTAATGACTTTAATAGATGCAGTTACTCTTGAGTTAATATTCCAAACACTAGCTATTAAAAATGAATGGCATGGAAATATTTCTGCTGCTTTATCACATTCAAATTTAAACAATTATTTCTTATCTTGTACTTTTTTTTTTAAATCATAGCAGGTATGATTTTCCTTTATTTACTGACATTTAACAGACATAATGATTGAGCAAATAATAAGAAGATGAATCAATAAAGAAAATAATCATTAATTAGAGACCTTGTGGGACCCAACAATGTCACACCAACTTTGCACCCTGTCAGTTAACATATTCTTGAATGATTAGAAATCTCAGTTGAGTTTAACTGAGCATTGATTAACCATTAATATCCTCGGCCTTGGCAAAGTCACATTGCAAAGAACATTTGGTTGTATCTGAATTAACAACCATCTTGAGGTCTATGCTTACAGGAAATAAAAACACTTAGAAAAACACGTAGAAAACTTTTTCCTGGCGTTGCTTGATGCATAATGTGAAACTGCTGTTGAAATTTGATGCAAATCTCTAAATAGAATTAAGGAACCGTTACCATCTAATCGGAAGGTTCCTGTCATTTCTTGTCGCTGCTAATGAGTCCCCGAAGTCTGACGAACTAACATGCCAAATCTAGCTGGACTGCATGGCCTTACTACCTGCAATGCAGCGGCTTGGTGCCGTTGCTGAAGCCTCCACACAAAAGACAATGAAAGACAGTCCTGGGTATGACATGAAGCCACAGAGCAGCACCAGAACCAAACAAATAATACAGACTTTTACCATGTAGCATTTTTTGTGCTTTGCTCTGCAAGAGTGATTAAGATACACATATCTGCAATTTATTTAAACTAAAATGCCATCAACTCAAAACTCTCAAATCAGGAAAAATAAACTTTTCAATAATTCAAAGAAAAGAAATTCAAGCAATGAACTTAAATCAGAATATGAACTGATAAAGAAAATAATCATTTGTTAAAGACCATGCTCTGAAGTAGTCCAAAATGTGAGAATAACAAAATTAACAGTGTAATGACACAGAAATCACTATTTCCTGTTTCAGTAAAACCAGCTGATATTTAAGATAGGTTACCCAATGAAAATGACATAATACAAGCTGACCAGAAGCTAAAAACCAGCAATCAGTGGCTTTGTAGTGAAAACAGCACTGAATAATGGTTGTTAGAAAATTGAAATCCACGCATACACATAAAAATAATTTGATTATGTAGATGCTGATGTGAATAAAATTTTATCATAAACCTATGTTAAGCTGAATTTGTACTTAACCATGATGCTAAATATTCCTGAATTTCCTGAAAACTACACAAAATTTTAAATGATCCCAAGATCCTTTCAACATATGAGCTCCGGTTGGCTGGTTTTAAACAGCAGAGTTAAAAAAAATAAATAAATAAATGCTGTTTCTTTTTATTTGATTTGATTTTAAAGGTCTGATCTTAACAAAATCATGCAGCATCATTAGTACTAAATAGGTCTTGGAAAACAAGTATCAGTCATTATATTTTGAAAGCTCAGTCAAAGACATTAGACCAGCACAGCTCCTGCTGTTCATCTGTGACGATCTGTACTGCACGTGGTTTACGACCCAAGTCATGCTTTGCTGGCAACAACATAATTTTCTGTGCGTTTCATTTAACCCCTGGGGACAAATGTTTTCACAGTCACTGCTGAGAAAGAAAAGAAAGTCAAGCCTTAGAGCAATAACATATGCACCAAATCCAATTTGCTTGTGACAGCACTCCAAGTTTACAAGACAAAGATGCACAACTCAGCAGGGAGCTTAGTACTCATGTATCAACATAGCTTGCAGCAACAAACAGGCGAATGACAACACCATGTTGTTCTTTACCAGCTAAGAAGCAGACTTGTATTGTAATTTCTGACATGGCACTGTGACAAATTATTAATATTACAAAAATATTTTTAATTAAAACAAAAATCAATGAGCACAGAAAAGAACTGTTCAGGATATTATTGCAACTTTTGATTTTTTCTTTTCAACTTACAATAATAAGCCAATTTGGTCGCATCACTGTCATATGCGAAAATAATATAAGATTCAAAAGATTCATTGATCTATGCTTGATGAAATTAATGATCAAATGTTTTAATAAACTAGCACCAAAAGTCTGTTTGTGGATTCACCCAAAGAGAGGACAGCAGGAGAGTTACCAGGAACAGTCAATAAAAACTTTAAAATGTCAGCTTTTTGCCATATTGCTAGCAAGGTTGTGTTTCTGAAGTGTCAGTTTGTATTAGATGAAATCAGAGAGACAGGAATTAGGTTCATATTGTTTGTTTATACTTTTTAAATACAGTTTTATATTGGTGTTATTTAGAGCATTTTAATTCCTTTCTCTTTTTTTCAAAATACCAACTAGGGACAAAAGTTGTAAATAAGCTTAATCCCATAAAGTCTCTATGCAAACAGAAGTGGTTCTTTATATCTTATATGCTTCTTTGCATTGTCCCAAATATATAAACAAATAATCCTTATTACATGTCTGTCCATAATGGAAGAGATCTCCCCTCTGTATTTCTTCCTGATGAGCGTGTTTTTAAAATGAATTGGAGAGTTTTGGGTGAGTTTTCTACATATGATTTAAGAGTTTATGATTAGAAGATGTTTGATGGTAAATTTGTGATTTGTGACATTGGACATGATACTTAATGTCACTCGTCAGCATTGTAGAGACTGACAGGTGCAGGTTTGTTGGCATGGGTGACAGTTCACTGGTCAGTGAAGTATGAGAGAAGCTGTACTTGTGACAGTTTTGGGCCAAGTCGACCACATAAGCACTTGCTCAGACATGCAAACACATATTTCACATCCATGTGACTTGTCTGGCATGGCTGATGATCACAGCAGTCATCACAGTTTTAATGGAAGCTTGTGAATTATAGCACACAGATCTTGGAAAGCTTAGGTAACAGAGTGGTTTCTCAAAGCAGTTTTGTAAGTCAATAAGTGTAACTATGAAGCATAGCAGCGCAGACAGGACTGTCCTTAAGCATGAAATCTAACACCACACCCTACACAACACATCAAACAAAAACAAACAAACAAAAAAAAAAAAGTTACCTAACAAACCAAATCAAAATTGAGAAGCTTTGCTTGTATCTAATCTCTATAAAGTTTGTGTATACATATATACATAATTATTTTTTTAATCTAATTGTTAATCATGGTTTACTTGCAACCCATATGAAGGTCAAAATGGTTTGTGTTACACGTCTACTTTTAGGTTTGAGTCATTGATGGAAGCTCAACTATTTATTTTGCCCATGCCCCAGATTGCTGTATCCGCCTTGTTCTACTAGATATTTTTACACAGTCAAACATAGAAGCAGAAGAAAAAAAACACAATATGCGCATATCTAATATATTGACCTGTGTGCAGAACTGTAAGCGGTGATTATGCTAACGTAATACATATACACACACATATATATATACACACACACACACACATATATATATCATAAACTATATTTTTCTTTTATTCAGACCAGCGCAGCAAACAACTAACCAGCGTTTTATGTGGTTACGTAAGCAGACAGAGCTAAGCAACGCTGAGCAAGGTGGCCACGGGGTAAAGTCGACTCTAAATGCATTTCTCGTAAGATGAGAGTATGATGGGACGTAACATAATAATGTGCCTTAGCGACTATGAACCATTACACGCTTGGCTCGCTATCTGACTACTCCATCGCCACCCAGCGTCATGGCTAGGGTGGATTTCCACCTTAGCCGCTGGCCATGCTTTGTAAACAAAGATATCACATATGTGATGAGCAACCCGGGGAACATTTGCTCATAACACGGAGTAACCATTTATTTAAGCTAAACACATTCGTTTAGTGGACCCACGCACTTCAGAGTCTTCAGTTACACACGCCCCTGCAATAAAACATTTACTTTCTATTTAGACGCCAGTTTTAAAGGCAACTGTTATCACTTGGCGTTGTTATTATGAACAGGCGAAACAATAGGCCCGAGATGCTGTTACCGCGCAAAGCATTATATGAATACGTTTAAATTTTAACCTCTACCTAACTCACACAATTACGGTTAAGGTTAAACTTACAATTACGTAGTAACGTAAGCTAACGATGGCTAGCCAACAGTTAGCAATATATTGGATAACGTATTTTTAGGCCTAAGTAAAATACATCTATTTGACCGTTTAAAGCATTGGCTTTGGAGATGGGCGGCCGAAATTTATATAAACAAAATATTAAAGCTTAACTAAACTAACCAATGAACCGACATTAAGACTCTGTGTGTTCGTTGAGTCCTAAAACTATGTTGCTATGCAGTTAGGCTAAAGTTAGCTAGCAATCAAGTTATCTTCTACAATCTTACCTTCTGAGAATGCTGTTGGAGGACATTCTGCTCCACGGTCATGGCCGGTTCGGAGATAAATTTAATTAAAATCAAACCAAGAGTAGCAAAACACGCTGAGTATTTGTCACCAAAGCCAATTAAAACAAGATGCTATGATGTCCCCTCCTTAAACAGCGACATTACGGCCGCCATGGCAGAGTGACTAGCGCAGCTCGTCAGCAGGCATGAAAACATTGCTCTTCTCCGCCTGAGAGCAGGGATTGATTACTCCTGTCTGTATGAACGCAACAGAGGATCCCCCTATTTTTATTATTATTATTATTTTTAATGATTAAAATTAACAGTTTAATATTCCCGTAAGGAACATTGTTACTCACTTTGGTATGTTTATAGAAACAATTTCCAGATATACTACGTAATTTTAATCTTTCAACAGAGAAGTCCAGAAATAAATTAGCCATAGGTTCTGGACATTTATGTCTAAAGGGCAGGATTTTTTTTCTCGAAGATGTATTTTTTACAGACTTTTAAAGAGACTTTTATTTATTTATTTATTTATTTATTTATTTATTTATTTATTTATTTATTTATTTATTTATTTATTTATTTATTTATTCATTTATTCATTTATTATTATTTATGGTCGATGGTCTGAATATAGTTTTACTCTGTAATGATGGTGTTGATTAACTTCCTTTAAAACTCAGCTTTCTGTGAGAAAATGTTGCTGAAACGATCCTTAATTTGTTAACATAACTGAACCAATGTAGATCTTCTTCCAAAAATGGTTTAATGACAATATCAAGATGGTCCGTAGTCAGTAGTTTGATTGTGAAGGGCATCTATCTACAATTGATCCTGAGCTTTTACAGCTGTTTGGAAACCCTTGTAAAGCATTTTTTACACCATTTCTTCAGGCATTATCTAACTTTTTATACGTGCAAACCTTTTATTTGAGACTTCTGGACGAGTTACTAGCTAGCCTTTGTCCTTGTCACATTTTACTAGTTTTGCTGCACAAAAATGTTTTGGAACAAAGTGTGGCTGCTATTTCAGAAGCCCTTTTGATGGTGGGCTCCTGAAATATTTGCAAAACACCTCTATTAAAACATCTGTAAAACTCCTCAGGGTCACTTTTTTATTTCTATTTGTACATAGATACTCATCAGACATTCCTAATCCATAGATTAGTTGTTCTGCTACCCTCTGTTTTCATTAAAGGTAATATGATTTTCTTTCAGGAAGAGAAAACCATTTACATTCTCTACTGTGTACCAGGTGAATGATTACCTGTCAGGTTGTATTTGATCTAGCTTAATTTTTAAGTAACTGTATTTTAACTATAACTTTGTTCAAATTGAAAATTTTTGTTCTGAATAAAATTAAGGAGAAATAAGCAGAAAAAAGCATTAAAATCCAGTGTGTGTAAACATCCCTGTGAATTGTACATTCCTCATTTAAACACAGTTCGAGTTGAGGACTTTAAAATGATTAGAAAATGTAGCCCAAGAAGCTTCAGACATTTGCATAACATTTTGTGGAAAATCCTAATTCAGCCAGTGATTCCCAGAAAATCTTAACCCACAGACGTCAGCAGACATTGCTCCTCCTCTGGCCTCCACTGCAGCCTCCTTCAGCTCTTGCTCGTTTTTTAGTTTCGGGTGTAGGTGGGTTGCAGGTGGACTACAACCAAACCAAATTAACCAAGTCTGCGGATTCGGCCAGTGCAGAATGTTCTGCTTGACCCTAAAAAGCTCTTCGGTTACTGTGGTTGTTAAGACTCATTGTCCTGCGGAACCTTGAAATGTGAGAGAATTGTGATTCATCAGGCTGAAAACAGCAGCCGTCTCTACAACCTGTCTATATTGGGAGTGTGGCTATTGAGACAGTCACATCCTACAAATATTTGGGTCTCATCTTGGACAAGAACCTGGATTGGTCTTAAAACACAGACTACCTCTATAAGAAGGGCCAAACGAGGCTCTACTTCCTGCGGAGGCTGGCATGGTTCAACATCTGCAGCATGCTGATGAACATGTTCTGCCAGTTGATGGTTGCCAGCGGGCTCTTTTATGCTGTGGTTTGTTGAGGGTGCTGTATCAGTAGGTAAAGCCTAAATCGGCTGAATAAGTTAATTAAAAAGGCTGGAACGGCTGTGGGACTGAAGCTGGAGTCAGTGGCGGTGGTGACAGAAAAAAAAAATTCTGTCCAAATTTCCCTCCATCATGGACAATGGCACACGCACCCTGTATTCTGTCTCATCACAGAGGAGGAGCACTTTCAGCAACAGGTTGATATCGGTCTGATGTGCCACAGACAGGCTGAGAAAGTCCTTTGTTCCCTCTGCTATTAGGCTGCACAACTCTCCGGAGGGGCGTGGAGTGGGATGGGGGCAGAGAAGTGAACATTCGAGTATTGGTCAGAGGAATAGTGGAGATGGAGCTTCCCTGGCTGTTATACATTAGAGTGGATCTATGATTTTATTATGATTAGGTCTTACCATTTTTTAACATATGTATTGAATGATTTTAGTAACAGAATTCTTTACTTCATTTATAATGTATGCAAGTTTGTTTTATGGGTGCATGAGCAACTGGTGTTTAAAATTTCTTTTGGGATTAATAAAGTACATCTTTTCTTTCTTTCTTTCTTTCTTTCTTTCTTTCTTTCTTTCTTTCTTTCTTTCTTTCTTTCTTTCTTTCTTTCT
>JBAMHW010000017.1:752193-774169 GCA_037177495.1 Rhadinocentrus ornatus
CCAGCCGAGGCTCGAACCAGCGACCTTCTTGCTGTGAGGCTGCGGTGCTAACCACCACACCACCGTGCAGCCCTAGTCAAAATGTATTAGTGAAAAATGTAACTAAATCTCTTCTGAATGTGAGATGCAACTGTGTGACTTCAGACTGAGTGGAACATCAGAGCACAAACTAAATTTGGCATGCTTTGTCCTAAATTGTCCTTAGCCCCCGCAGCACAAAGTTCACATCCCAATCTGGTCTACGCCAGACTGGTTGACACTAAACTGCCCTTTCTCATTCTACTGGGGATATTGAAAAATGTTTACTTGAGAAGTTCATGACCCAGCAGATCAACCGCTGTGTCACAGATTACAGGAAATTAGCTGTGAATATATTTCCTGATGATGACATTTTTCACATACAGAACACAGAAAGTGGGAAATGTGGTTCACTGTTTGCTGTTTCTCCATCTAAGCTAAGAAAATAAAAATAAAGAGTCAGGCTGTGGACAAACGTAATCACTTCTGAAAACATTGTTGTCCACAAGAGGGATTACACTTGTCTTTCCCCAACTGAAACTTCCAGATGTGCGAAGGAAGAACTTCTGTGTACAGACTCCTGAGAAGACAAGTGGTATTAGAAGACTTTGGCAGACAGGAGACTGACATTGCCGGCTCTCCCTGGCCAATTTGTAAAACATTTACCCTTGTGCTTATCTGACACGGCAAATATCATCCATGTTCTTTCAGTGTCAGCCAAGATCCCTCAAGCTGACAGCCTGCTCTGTGGACTACAGGGACTTTCACTCTTCATGAATATTACATTGGGTCTGTTTATATGTTTGTTCATGGACAGTAAGGCAGCTTTATGAAACAGCTCTTGTTGGACTGAATTCTCAAAGTAAATTGCATTTTCACCTCCGTTTCCACAGCCTCTCCACACTTCAAACCTATTATTCAATTATAAATAATTACTACATCTTGAATGTAGACTAGTAGGCCACAGAAAATGGTGAGGGTCAAGAGGCTATGAGGTGTGAAAGAAAAGAGGGGACTTAAGCCGTGTTAACACTTGTCATATTAACATGAAACAGGAGAATAGCTCAACTGTATTACTAAGGAGAAGGAAAGAGTGGGAGGAGTGTTTTTGTGTGGTTGGAGTTGTTGTTGGGGAGGGGAGGGGTTGGCACAGCTGCAGGCCAACAGTTGATCCTGTCCCGGGAAACAGGATCAGCCAGGTCAGGGCAAGGAAGGTGGGGCAAAAGGTCGTGACCCACAGGGCTAAAGAAAAGACTTCACAAAGAGGTACATCTTCAAAAGCACAGGTCCCAGTGGGAGGAGCGGTATAAGGTTGGGAAAATAAACCGTTCTGACCTCTTTTTCACAGTGCAGGAGTTTCCCCAGGTGTTTGCTTCAGCCTCTTTATTGTTTTCTGACTGGAGGCTCTGCTCTGGTTAACCCTCATCCAGCCAGTGCAGCACTATGATGTTAAGTAGCTACACAAGGTTTCTTAGAGCTATCTGTAGGAAGAAAGTCTTGCATTTTATGGACATATTCTGGTTTTATTACCCTCCAAATGGGGTCATGAGTCCCATAAAATGCTAATTTAATTATGCAATCTTGAGTGTGTGTGTTTGAGTAACATTTGAGGTCAAATCATGTAGTCAGAGTTCAAACACTTGTATGAAAGGAGGGTGATCACACAGCCATGAGTTTATTTTTCACACCAATTATCTTGACAACATGTGACAAGTGTGTGCTCTGTATGGTCAATGTGAATAAACAAAGCACCTACCAACAAAGTCTTGCATAAAGACTTAAATCAGCAGGCCATGATAAAGAGTAGCTGGTGTTTAAATTGGTTCATGCGTTCCCATGTAGATAAACCTCTGCTTGGGCACATTTAAGTGTGGGTCATTAAGTTGTTTGTTAGAGAATAAGCAACTGTAATGCCAGGAAACGTTTTTTGGAGGCCTCATAACTATGAAATGTCTGTTGTGGGACTTCCTAGTCCTTGGCCTACAGTTGAGTCCAACGGTGGCCATGTGTGCAGCCTCACATCCTTTTGGCCTCCAGCTGAGGTCAGAAAATCAAAGAGACACCACAGACAAACGGCCGATTGTCAAGTTTTACACCTTGACCTCTGCTTAAACTTGCGCCTCCGTTCTTTATGTTTGCCACTGCTTAGGCAGTCGAAGGATATCAAGAGGTAACCGACGGTTCAGACCTGATAAGAATCTTGAAATGGAGAAGTTCGCAAAGGGGAAAGGTTACCGGGAGTTTAAAGAGAGCGCAGTCAGTCATGGGGAGGATTAAATAAAAGGGAAGTCAGGGCCAAGGAACTGTGCTGCAATTTCAAAAGTGCACTGCAGACAAAAAGCCGCCTGTTTGCTCTCTGGACTTCATATACAAACTGAGTGCAAGGGAAGTTAAGCTTGAACTCATCTTCACCTTTTAGGAGTCTCACGCTAAAGGCTGTTTTTCTCAAGTCAAAAAGAAAAGTGATCCATAAATGGACAAGTTTCCAGACAGAAGTCAAGAATTAAGGTTCTGTATCTGCTGTACAATGCCATCTATTATGGACCCAAATAAAAGATACGCTCCACTTGTGTGAGGCACATCCTCGGGTGTTCAACATGCATCTGGTGACCTTCACGGGTCCTCCCTCCTTTCAGTGTCTTTCCTGCCTTTGTTAAGACTCGGCACCGTGGTGAACAGCAGCCAACTGAGGAGCAGAAGTTTTGGGGCAAATACAGGACATCCTCTCACTCTACTTTAATAGACCTGGTCTT
This sequence comes from Rhadinocentrus ornatus, assembly GCA_037177495.1. Lineage (NCBI taxonomy): Eukaryota > Metazoa > Chordata > Actinopteri > Atheriniformes > Melanotaeniidae > Rhadinocentrus > Rhadinocentrus ornatus. Next base: position 754,965 of record JBAMHW010000017.1, read on the forward strand.
TGATTACAGAAAGTGCTATTTGGCTTTGATGTTCTTTTAAAATAATAATATCCTTTAATGTGAAGCCAGCGTTTGACGTTGGGCTGTGGTGGAGCCTCAATTTCCCTAATGGTTGCTTCAGTTTAATAAAATATTCTATAAAGGTGGCCACTCACATGAATTTGGAAACATTTAAACTCATGTAATGCCTCAGTAAGCATCCCCTGAAGGAAAACAGTGGAAAAAGAGGAGCACATTCATACTAGATCATGCATTTTAGTACTTTATTTCTGAGATCAGTGCAAATGAACACCAAAAAACAAACAAAAAAAACAAACAAAAAATTAAATGTTTCAGGTTTTCACATGAAAAAAGAAAAAAAACATCTTTATATATATATATTTATATATATATTTGTTGCTACAAATGTATTTCTTAGATGCACAATGCAGATCTATGATTGTACGTCAATCCCCCCCTCACTAGAGCCCCATGCTCACTCACAGAGCTTTGTTAACCAGTAACAGAAAAGAAAGATCACAAAAATAGTCAATGCACGTTTATTTTTCCACACATTTTTCTTCTTTTTTTTTTAATCAACTTGCTCAACAGTCTGTGGTTATTTAGGGATTGCTCATATTCTAAGCCGACCTCCGTCTGTGATAAAAAAAAGACCTATTTTAAGACTTGACATTTTCCCCCCATCATCAGTAGGGATACACAGGTAGTTCCCATGCGTCTGCATGCAACAGGCAGCAGTGAGGAGAGTCAGACATTATTACACAACACAGCGCAGGATTAGATTATCATTTACCACATAGAGACACATGCAAAGAACAAACCAACCCCAAAAAAGAAAAAAATGGGCATATCATCCTCTGCCTTTGTATGTACACTTTAACGCATATAATTTGTATTTACATATCAGGGCATTAAAAACTAGGGTATTATCTTTTTTTTAAACATTACAAAATAGTCATCTTTCATACTGAAAGTACTATTTACACAAATATATTGAACCATTGTGAAAATGTTGTAATAATCGAAGAGATGTACTTCATAGGTATACGTATTAAAAAAAAAATCACAAGACTAAATGGATAACGCAGTGTGACAAACTGAAGAGAATATACAGTACGATAAAAAAAAAATACTAATAATAATAAAGAGCTAGATAAGAGATCCCTCAATGTCTTGATGATTATTGTTGGAGGGAGGAGGGAGCAAGTACACATATCCAGCTGCTTTTGAAAATGAAAAAAAGTACCTGTAGTTTCTCTTTATTATCATGCAATTCTTTTGACATTTTATGAAGAGATTGCCACAAAAATTAAAACCACAACAGTTTAAAAATGACAAAAAAATCACCAATTTGTTAAATTCAACAGATAATACTGACACTTTTTCATTACATGCCATTAAATCATTCTGAAAAGGATCCCGAGGACTTGATTTGGATAAAGTAAACACCAGGGAGTCTGTTAACATGACAATGAAAGAAAGCGCCATGTGCTTCATACTGAGCTTTTTCTGTGTGCATGGAAAAAAAAAGTTTGTTTTTTTTCTTTTTAAACCAGGATGGCAAGATAAGTTGCTCAGACAATGCAGCCTTTTAACTGTTGCTCTAGAAACCTGTTTACACACAGTTGCTCAACTGTAATCACCACACACGCTCTGTTGACCCATCTGCTCAGAACGGCACAATCTGCAAACATATTACCCTGAATATGCACCGTCGAATGTCGGCCCTAAAGGTTGAGCTCAGATAGAAGCAAAACACAGCAAGTTGTGACCGTTTGAACTTTTACTATTTATATTTTCTCCACTGGTCATTCATACTATGTCCTGAATCTTGAGGAAAAGTAAGACAGATTACGGCAGGACGGTGACTGAATACGTATCAGGGTGAACTGTGGTTTTCAAGGTCCTCCTTTGAATGAATCTATCATGTATGCTGTTGTAATGGAGCGTTGCGATTGCCTGAGAATGACTTTATTTGGAATCTTATCTAAAATTGATGGGGCTCTGTCTATCTGAAAATGCTCCGATGAGGGTGAAGGAGATAAATAAACGTTCACCAAACTGAGCACTAACATTTTTTGAATCATTAATAATAAATGTTCCTTCAAATGTTATCTCTAAATGTTTTATGAAAGGCAACAAAGAGGACACGGGAAAGCAATACGTGTACAATTCAGAAATAAATTAGAAGTCTTAAATGGGAAGAAACTGTAAAGGAGGACTTTCTAATTGTGCAAGATGCATACATGATGGGAAAGGGATAAATTTAATATGTTTAGTTGTGGTTGTGTCAATTAGGTGTTTTTGCTGAGAGACCACTTATGTACCATTCCATTCAAAACTGAAACAGTGATAAAAATACGCTTTTCAGTTAAGGAAAAAAGTTTTTCATTGAACCAATTTAGCAAGTCATTCAAATGATGATAATAAAAAAGTCAATGAATTTGATTCTCCTTTGTATTTGTCTGCAGTTGATACAACTTCTATTCCGAAGCCTGACTCAGCCTCTGGCTCTCATGGCTGTGCTTTTCATTGTGGGTTGGGGACTGAGGGGTGGAGCTCAGACTGCGTTCATAGGCATGCATGTCACTGATTTGCTCTTCTTTAACTCTGACCACAGACTGGGCCCCCTCTGCCTGATCCCTCACCTCCTTCCTCAGCTGAATGCTGCCCTTCTGCAACATGTAATACAGGATGGGGTTGGAACGCGACAGCCGCGGGGAGTCTGGGTTTGAGTCACAGCCCTCCTCCTCCCCCTCTTCATTCTCCTGACTACTCCACCGAACAGGGCTCTCAGGTTCCTGTTTAACTAGAAAAGGGGGGTCCCGTTTTTGAGCAACGGGCCATGGCGATGGGTGGCGGCTCCACGTGGTGCGAATGGGGCTGTCGCTGGCAGGAGGGGTGGGCAGTGGTCTTAGATTACTCGGAAGCCCTGAGTTGAGGGAACCATGGGGGTGCCAACTGGGCAGGTGGAGGAAGCTGTGATTCTGGGTAGGCTGGCTGAGAATGTTACCATTAGCTTTGCCGTTGGCCTGGAGTATGGAAGGACTAGGTGCCCCGCGGGGTTGCTGGGACAGCTCCTTCAGACAGTTGTCAGAAAGCAGCAGCTGTTTGAGCACGTTGAAGCCCCGACTCTCTCTGGTGAGGGTTTCAGTTGGCGGGCTCCTCATTGGCGCTTCCTCTTGTTTAAGACTCCTCTGCTGATCAGGCTCTTCCTGAACAGCAGAAGAGGTAAAAAAGCTTGTGTTACTACTGTCCACTGCTCTAGAAGAGCAGATGTTATTCAAACTATCAGTTTGTTCAGAGCATACACGTCTCCTCTTCGGACTGGGGCTTAGATACTCCCTCTTTTCCTCTTTAACTTGTCTGGATTGTGACTCAGCCTGCATAGCAGCACTGGTATAATAGGTAGCAGTCTGTTGTTTAAGCAGCTGGCTCAGGAGGCCATATTTCGCTATGACCTCTGCAGGCCGAGGTTCTGTTTTTAACTCCTGCTGAGAATCTGAGAGGGGGCTATTCTTCTCATTGCCACTCATTCTCTTTTTGCCACTCAAGTCCTCAGACTTAGAGGATGGTCCAACTTCTTCTGTGAGCTCTGTTTTGACCTTTATGTCCAAAGGGGGCCCATTAGAGCTGTCACAGATGATAGAGGCAGCAGGGTTCTTCTCATAGCATCCCCCTGCTGCCTCCACACTCCTTTTGCCACTCCCACTGGGCCTGTCTTTGCGGCTAGCTGTAGCAGGAGCTGAGCCGGTTCCTAGAAGAAGCTGTAGCACAGTGCGCCTCTCTAGGAGGTTTTCAATTTGTGAGGAAGGAGGAGAAGGTTCCTTCCGACTGAACGGTGTGCCGCTGCCCGAGGCTCTATCTGAGAGTGGCGTGGTGGTTGTCCTGTGGACTGGAGCGTTGAGCCTTTCCAACAAGGCAAGAGGCCTGCTGGCATCAACCTCCTGGCCCAGCCCTTTGCCTGAGGGAATGGGTGGAGAAGAAGAAGTGGTGCCACACTGAGCCAGATTCTGTAACAGTTTGCTGGCAGTGAAAGCTGGCTCTGAAGCTTTCTCAGCAGGGAAGGTTTTAGACTTGCATAAATCAAGTGGGCTGGACTGGACTTGAGGGGAGGGGTAGGAATATGGGGACAGTGCGCCGCTTGGGTCACGACTTAGTGAATAGAGGGACTGGTTTGGTGCTTCAGGCATTTCCACTGGGCTTTTTGTTCTGGTGTCTTCCCAAGGCATCTGCACCTTTTGCTGGCCACGGGACATGGTGGCCATAGTTACATCGAGCGGTAAATCCTGTTTACCTACGCTTTTATTAAGCATCTCATTATTTCTGCGTTCAAGGAGAAGCTGCATGAGTGTGACCTTTGGGTGGGATTTCAGGTCTGGGCTTATTTCAGGGTCTCTGCTCTTGGGCATGTTTGATCCCGATGGCTCTGGCTTCCACTTGTTTATTAAAGATTCTGTTAGTTTGTCCAGGGAGGAGGTAGAAATAGAAGAAGAGGATGATGATAAAGAAATAGCCGTGGAAACAGAGGAGACTGCAACGGAGGATGGCACAAAAGATGTGGAAGAGGGCTGAGTTGAGGCTTGTGGAGAGAATGCAGCCGGGGTTGAGGAAAACACTGTGGTAGAATTAGAAAAGGTAGAGGAAAAAGAAGAGGAGGTGGAGGCGGATAGGGGTGTGTTTTTGGGCCCTGTGTCTTGCATGCTGGCACGGCTTCTGATGGAAAGGTCAATGGGAGAACAGCTAGAGTAGGAGCTCTCTGCATCGCTGCTATCCTTGGTGATGCTCCTCTCCTGGGTGGAGCATTCGCTGTCCGACGTGACCGAAGAAGAGCCGCTCGGTGGCAGAATGCCACCAATGTCCTCCAAGTGGCCATTCTTGGTCAGCTGCTTCTGGTTGTTGTGGTTGTTTAATAACAGCAGCAACAGACTGCTGCATGTTTGAGGGGGTCGGGTTGGACGCGTGTCAAAGCCTCGCTTCTCCCTGGGAGGCTGGTTGTGAGGGTGACTTGGAGCGTGTGGGGGAGTGGGTGGGGAGCTTTGGCTGTGGCCACGCAGCAAAGAGGGGCTCTGTGGACTGGACAGGGCTGTTCGAGGGAGTGTTGTTGTTATTGTGGTTGTGGTCATTCCATTTTGGTTTGTTAGAGAGCTTAGTGTGTCTGGAGTCCCCCCCACACTTGGTGGCCTTTTGTCCGGGCCATGCTGCTGGTTTGCCATGGCAGCTAGCCTCTCGCTAGCAGATCTTCCAGAGAGCTGGGCTTTGAGTGCATGCTCTCTGGAGTACTGCTGGAGATGGGCTTCGCTGGATAGCAGCAGAGCAAGCTGACTGCAGGCCACACTTGGCTTAGGTGAAGGTGCTGGACTAGAACGGATTTTTACCATGTCAGCCACCGCCTTCAAACGCTCTGCACAGGACACGGATTCAGCAGCTGTGGGAGCAGCAGGAGGTGTGGCGCTGTGCGTGGACCGGGGCGACTCCGGTGGCCGGTCCTGACTGTGTCCCCGGCGACTGTAAGGGGTGCTGTTATGATTTTGAAGTTTGCTCTTCCTCATTAGGCCTTTCAAGCGGCTTGAAGCTGTCCCATAAACAGGTAGTGGCTCTTTGTCTGCAGGTGGTGCTTTGGATGGAGAGGAACACTCACTGGGAGGCTTAGTAGAGTGCTGAGACATGGCCACACTCTGAAGCCGTGAACTGAATGACTGCAGTAGAGAAGCTAACAGGGTGCTCTCTCCAGCATGTGGTGACCCCTCTAGAGCTCCATTTTGCAGCCCTCCCACTTGGCCGTTTAGCTCCATTGGGGGTGAAGTCATCCGCTGATTGGCTGGATCATTCCAAGCTCCAGAGTGGAGCAAGCGGGCCTTCTTCAGATGTTGCGAAGAGCCCAGTGTGGGCCTGTTGGTTCCAGCTTTGGGTGCTGTGGGGCCATGGTTGGGTAGTTGGAAAGGCCCGCCCACCTTGTCACCCTGCTGCTGATTGCTGTGGGCAGCCTCAGACCTCCCGCCTGCCGTGGCCCCAGGCCCGGCCACCACTGGATGCATCAGTAAACCTTCCAGATAAGTTAGAACAGCTGAATCCTTGTGTGTCTCAGGGCCAGGCTCCTCCCCATGAGTCATGTTCAATACTCAGATCCCCTCGTATTGCTCAGCAATGCTACTGGGAAGTAGATGTCATCTAGGTCATCTGTTTGACAGTGGCATGTATTTCTAAAATACCCCCCCCCCCACCCCCCAAAAAAAAGAATAGGACAAGCTACTGCACAGGGTGAGTAAACAGGATACGCTGTCTGGATGAGATCCCTCTCTGTGGCGGCCACAATCAGTGATGTGGTGAAACAGCAACCATGGCAGGAGGAAATGTTGAGCAGGTGGGCCTGCAGAGCATGGCTGTAGGATGTCAGAAGGCCAAGCTTCAGGGGTTTGCAAGTAGCAAACGAGGAGTCGGTGGGATTTCACCACTGAGTTGTTGACACATTCCGTGGTTGTGGATGTTTGGGATGTCAGTCCTTTCAGCTCTGTAGGTCTCACAAGGTGGTAGGGGGAGAGACCTATGGGAGTGAATGATAGAAAAAGCAGGGAAGGGGGACGTTTGGGTAGAGAAAAAGAAGAAACTGTGTCAGAAACAGAGATTTGCACAGCACTATATCACATTCATTTCACCACCTTGTCTACCGTCTCTGTTACTTAGCAACATTTCAAATTGACTGCACACGGCTCCATTGCAGCTCTACACTCTTCTCTCACAGCCACCTGACAAACAACAAATGTAGATTAGGCTTGATTGGATCCAAATTGAAAATTCAAGCCCACTACCTTAAAAACATTCAGGTCTTGAGCGGTAAGCCTCTCACGGCAATGTCTTTCAAAAGTGAAGGGCCTTGTGAGAGCTGTGCATAATTCTTCCTGCAGCTTGTCATTTCTGTGGATTATCCCCCTCCACCACCTCCTGCTCCATATGCACTTGAGCTGCATCTCGCACGATGCAGCCCACTGTAGAGCGAGCACCACCCACAAACTCACCCACATGCACACAAGATAGCATTTAAGTACTCAAGCATGAGGACATACAGCAGATAAATGTACATGCAGAATCTCCCTACTGCCTGAAATGTAATGATGTGATGGGAGTGAAGTTTACAGGTTTACAGCACAGCAGCAGTGGAGACGCAAAGAAAAGGCTACAGCTAACAGGCAGCTGTATTGTATTCAGCTGTCAAGTGTTGGTGTGTTATTGTGTGTGTATTATAGGTGGATTAAGGATCAGCCACACCTGTCACATCGCACCATTGTCAGGGGGGCAGAGCCGGTGACACTGGGGTGAGCATTGTGCCAGTTGCCATGACAGTGTCAGCGGCGTTGCCCTGAGAGACCTCTGCTCTGAACTCTGTCAGTGTGGTTTCCGTGGATACTGGAGACCTCCGACAGTCCTGGCCGCATCACATAAAGGTTAATTAATACAGAGTTTCCACCTCGCCTCAGCTGCCGCCCGTGTCCTTTCCTGGTGCCGTCCTCACCTTTTGCGTCCACTGAGTGGACCAACATAGCGGGTCACATGACAGGACAGAAGCACTTGATTATGACGAAAGGCCACGGCAACCTGCTCAGCCACCAGCTTAACTACTTCACAGAGAGCTGAGGTAAGGGCCAGAAACAACCAGGCAGTGGGGCATCTAATCAGGCTGAAATTCTGAAGAAATCTTCAGAGCCAGGGTTCACAGGCTGTGACAGTATCAGGTCATGACAGCGAGGGCAACTAGGTGGCACTTTTAATGCCACCTTGGAAATGAACTGGGATTAGATACTGGATTAAAGTTGATTAGCGTGCAATTAAGTCTGAGCAGAAGAAGGAAAACAAACTGTTTTAATACGTCCTCAAACCAAACATTAGCAGGTTGAGGAGATTCTTCAAGTTACAGCACTGTGTATAGAATAATAGAAGTCAAGAGTATGGTCCATCAGCATCGATTACATTTTAAAGCCATCTTTCAACAGCTGACCTAAATCTGAAAACGACAAAAGCCAACCTGGTCGCACTGGACCATCTGACGTCTGTTGCCATGCTAATCTTAGATGCACAGGATTAGGACTATTTTCCCGCCAGTGAGCTTAACGTAGTCATAACGGGAATGGCCTGTAAAACCACGTTTGATCAGAGCAGTAAACAAGTAAACATGTTTACTTTCAGAATGGCTTGGCAAAGTGACTAATGTGCTCTGATAGAGCCCCCTAGTCAGTGAGGGGAAAATGGAAATGGAAAAGAAACGCTGACACAGTTTCAACACAGGGAATTCTGTTAATCTCTCTGCTGTTGGCAGTGAACCTTTGGAATTACAGTTGACCTTGTCTATGTTTTTTCCCAAAGACACTTCTATAAAGAGCAGGCAAGGGAGTAAAAGGATACTATGACAGTGCACTATATCAGTTCATATACAACACTGCTATTGCATTCACTAGCTCCTAAATATTGCTCTTCAACTAAAGTGAGGATTTTGACTATGTGTTAAAAAGCCCTGCTAAAGCAAGGACAAGCAAAGGTCTGTTAACCTCAGTGACAAAACTCTGTTAACAAATACATGACCTTAATGTAGGTAGAGCTGTCCTCTATGCAGAGCCCTTAAAGCATACAGCCCTGCTCATTGCCTCGCTGAGAATGTGTGCATTACTATTGCATTATCTTCCCTGGTGTATACATTGAAAATGACCTTACACATCTGTTAACATGTCATCTCATTGGTGGTGGCACCCAAAAGCCTGACCCCCACCCCCTTCCACACCCCTCCCCACCGTGGGATACCACAGTACCAATGAGCTGCTCCACAGTTTCTGCGGTGATTATCCATTATCCTTGACAATGTCAGCCAATGACAGAGCAGGCACCATTCTAAAGTGATTTTTACCCCAACAGTCAGCCACGCGCATGCGAGAGGGGAGGGTAAGTGATGGGGAGAGCTGAGGCTTTATCATCCTCTGGCTGGTTGATTCTTCATCTGTTTTCTCTCTTTCTGTTTCACTCCTCTGCTACTTAAAAGGCATTAGCAACAAGAAAGGTCACCGCGCTCAGGCACTTTCTCAGATGTAGGGGAAAATGCATGAAATCAGCAGAAGGAAAAATGTGTAAAATTTAAGAAATAAAACCAGTGCAAATTTGTTGGCCAATTCAGATTTGGGATTTATTCTTTTTACAAAGGTCTTAACCCTGCCAATGCTGACTTTCTTCATTAGAACTATTTGACAGCGTACAAATTTAATTTGATATTATTAAAAAAAATGATTAATATCTACAGGGCCTTCCTTCTTGGTTACTGCAAATGTAACTCAATCAAGGTATTAATACAAATAATATACAACCAAAAGGAATTACAGAATATTCCTCTAATGCCTTTTGTAAAGCAAGGACCCCACTTGGGCCTTCAGGTGAGTTGATGGCATCTAGGGGGTGAACATAGGATACTGAGATTCACTGCTGAACCCTCTGGAGGTGGCATGGGCCTATCACTGAAACATCAAGGAAGGAGGGCGCCTACTTGATAACCCAAAGGGTGTCATTACTCACCCGACCATCAAACCTTCATCCATCACTCTAGATCCACACCATCTCGCAGAGTCTTAGATGGTGCCTGAGGTAGGTCGGTAGGTAGATAACAACTAGTCATACACAAGTGTAGTTAAGTTAATTTCAGTTTTGTTTGGCTCAAAATGGGCACATTTAATGAAAAAAGGAAGATATGGAAAAAGAAAAAAGGAGAAAGAGGATGAACCTTACCCGGAGAAATTGAATTGCACCCCATAAATGCAAGACCTACTAATTAATGAGCTGGCATTGTGCCAAAATTTGATCATCTGCAAAATCCAGACTCCTCTTTTCGGCAAATGTTTCTAAACAAAACAAAAACAATTATTTATAACAGTTTCAAATGCATTCAGCTGTGTTTCTTTTATATACAATGGGCTTTATAGGTAAGCATATTTATAAGCATTAGGAAATAAAGAGTAGAAATAGAGATATGATTTTAGTAGCTAATTGTACAGTTGAGCTTAAAAAACTATCCTAAAGATAAAATTCAAGGTCTCTGGCCACAAAAAAACAGAGCAAGCACAAACTTAATATGAGGTTTTATCATAACAACACATGATGCTAGCTTTGCATTCTTTAGACCTAGTGACACAAAATTTGGCAAATGTCTGTTTATTTTTTTTATATTTTGGGTTCAGGGATTTGTAATCGTCAGGAATTTCATGATTTTTCTCACAACAGCTTTGCCTTTTATTGCTACAGCAATTACAGTTATCATTGGCTAGCAGTGTGTTCTTGCTAGCTTGACTTTTAGCCAGTTTGCCTTTGCTAGTTTCGTCAGTAGTGCAGCTTTACGCGTAGGGTGAAGTCTGTTGTCCTTTATTTATGCTACAAATATGATTCACATTCAAAGACAGATAATTAGATTTTTCTAATCTTTATCAGCTATTTTCATAGCTAATAAGGCTACACAGCCCACAAAAGCCAATAAAAATGTGATCTCTGTTCAACTTCATTGCCCTCTGGGTCACACTTTCTCCACTACCCATTGACACACTAACTGGTAATTCAGTCTTCTTCAATATTATAAAAAGTGAGTTTCTAAATGACCTTCATCGTCAGGAATGGTAATCCATTTAAAATGTATGAGAGCACAAAAGAATTAAAAAAGGGGGAAGAGCCAAAGAAGCGGCAGTTAAAGTCAAGGTCATCCATCCCGCCAAGGCTCTTCCACTTGATGCAACAGCTGGTGTCCATGTGAAGCTCTGGGCGTTAATAAAAAGTGACAATGCTGCCTGAGCGGTGTGTATTACTAATGTCTGACACCAGCCTGGCAGATGTGTTCTCCCTGCATTTAAGGGGAGTCAAGGTTAAAGGAATTTAAAAGGAGAGGCGATGCCTAAACACTATTATATCATGTAATCTGCAGCCTAGCCCTGCTGCACATACTCAACGGGGTAGCTCACTTACACAAGCGGCGTGACCGCTATTTGTAAATTCAATATGGCCTGACATGATTAAATAAGACAAAACATAAGCTTCCTGACCAAATGCAGTTGTTGTGAGCCCTCCACAAGTTAGCGTGTGCACGAGTGGAAAGTAAAATTAAAAGCTCTTGCTCACCTTGAGAAGCGTTCAACAAGACAATAACACTGCTGAACAGCAGGAGAGCTGGGGCAAGTGAATGTTTCTGCAGATAAGTCAGTCTGGACAAAATAACGAAATGGAATACACAGAAACATGCATGCCCACACAAAGAGAACTAGGGCACTGCGACCCACTTCTTGGATGCACTGGCCAAACAAGTTATTTACAGAGTGTACGTCGAAACCCATAGATGCACATCACCACAGGAAATGTGATACATCAGAGATGAAAAGTCAAACCTCTTGGTTTAAATAGTAAAGGCTATCTGTTTTGGGGGCGGGGGCATCCTACCCGGCGCAGACGAACAGCGCGTGATGGCTGAATACTACTGTTACAGATTTGGACAAAATGGGACCTGACGGCTTGAAGTTCTTGGCCTGCATCTGGCCTTGATGAGAAGCATGAGGGCGGATTTTAACTTCATCTGAACTCATCAGTACAAGGAGTTCTCAGGGTTGAGAGAAAGAGAATTCATGCACACTGATGAGTCATCTAAGTGTTTCAGAGCCAAGCTGAGTGGCGGAGGACCGAGAGGTAATATCGCCGCACTGTATCACAGAACTGGACTATCTTTCCCCTTTACTTAACAGGCTTAGGCCTGCATGGATGTGCTTGCAAAAATGTTTGTGTCCATAGTAAATATTTGTGTGCTATTTGGAAGACCCACCCAAGGGCCATTTCCTGAGTGGCTGAGAATTAGTGCATCAATTAGTGCATCAACACACACACACACACACACACACACACATTCCTTCTTAATGAGCCGTGGTCGCCATCAGTCTACACCAGAATCATTTCTATCGGGCTCAGAGGTAATCTTACATCGGCTGTCCAAAATGGTGCTCATTTCCCTCCCGAAACAACAAGCATTTTCCATTTGTAAACACTAGTGCTGGAAATAGGAACAGCTGATTGCCCCATGGCCAGACTGCTCAAAGGCAGAGCTAGGCCCTTGATGCAGTGGTGATGTCTGAGGGAAATGGGCCACTTTGCAATTGAGATCAAATGTCCCACTGTCAGGCTGCCCTGAAAGCTGGATGAAACCAGCTAAAAATCCTTGGCTTTAATGAATCATTTCCATAAGATCTTTGGCATCACTCCTAAGAGGGCTATTGCTGTGAGTCAGCAAGATGGCTGCCTTTATTGGGTTAAAGAGAGTGCTGCCTTTATTCCTTACAGTGGATGGTTCAGAGTGATAGTGTGCGACAGAGGTCTAAAGTGACACAAAAAGAAGAGAATATATCTCTGCTATCATTTTCTCTTTCATAATGCTCTCATTGACCCACTTCCTAGTTTTTAAATCATCCTAATGCTTTGCTCTGAGTGAGGTTGGAGAATGATATTACAGGTACAATGAGTTACGAGGGGACCTTCCATCAGAACAATCAAAAACACTCCTCTTCCTCTTTGCTTCCTCCTTGTTGCTACATGAAGAACACAGAGCCATTTAAAATTAAACAACAGAATCTTTTAAATTGGTTGAACACATTTAGTCCAACCAAGTATAAAACAATTAAGTGTAACCTTTCTCTGTAAATATCTGTTAAGCAGCATCACTCCACTTGGCATGGCTGAGCTGAAGACATGCCAATGTACAGGAGACTTGAATAAGATTAGTCCTGCACCCGGCCCTGATGCCTGACCTAGTGCTCACACAGATATACTTCCTACAAACAGACAAAAGCAGCTCCACTATTTTCACAGCAGCACCTGGTTAGAAATTAGAACCCCCCTTATATATATATACCTTATAAAAAAGCTCTAAAAGAAACCATCCGCAAGATGGACTTGAGATAGATGTTAAGACATGACTATCGCAGCTCTATAAGGTCAAGCTGACACCGTCCTCAGTAGCAACAAATACGCTACGGGTGTGATACGATGGGTTGAGCCTCTTAACTAATTCTTTAGTTATATCTGAATATACAAAGGACATGATGCTGCAGCAATGACCGTTTGGTACAAATGCTAAGATGCTTGCAATGATTAAAAGAAAAAAGGAGGCCCTGCCGCTAACTGCACTAGGCAAGTGTTTCAGATAACAGTGGTAAACCAGGCTACTGTAAGAAAGCTGCACCCTTTGGTTACACAACCTGTACAGGATCCGTTGTAGGCTTTAGACGAGCAGCCACAGCTTTTTAAGATTATACTTTAATCTTCATGCGATTCCTTTTTAAGCAAAACACTGGGAAAAAGACATTTCGATCTGTAATACCAATCAATTACACAGGGAAACTAGACATTGGCACATTAACACTGGACACATATCTTAACTGTGAGTAAATGAGGTAATAATAAATTATCTGATATTTTCATTATTTAATTTCACATGTTTCATTAAGCTAAAAAAAGCCTAACACGGTGACTGCCTGTGTTTGTATGTTTCACAGCAAATTTAAGAAAAATTTTGCTGCTTATTTTTAGCTTTATACGTTAATCATTCAAACATTTGAGGATTTTCTTTTATGCTTTGAGAAGTTGAGAGGGTTAACTTTATTATTTTTTATGGTTAAAGTCAATAAAAAAAGGATTTTATTTAATCAGTATTTTATCAGTAAACTACTGATGGAAATTAATAATTGGCTTTGGCCTAATCTGATTTTGGAAAAAAAAAGTTAAATTGGCACCGATAACTAAAATACACTAGAATAATTAGTTGAGGTTTGAAATCTTCAATGAAGTCAATTTTCATGCTTACAGTTCCTCCACTCTAATGCGGATCAGTCCATGTCACAGACCCATCAAAAACCCAATTTTATTTGTCTTAGCCTTCTCCTCTTAGTCGCTAATCTTAGCAGCTAACACACACTGGAAGCTGCACTACTTACTAACTCCAGCAGGTTCACTTCCGTCTTGGAATAAAAAAGGAAGGCTCTGTCCAGGATTTGTGGTTGAGCCGTCCTGGAGATCATTTGTACAAAAAAATCTCGGCTGCAGAACCTAATCACTATTTTAATATATTATTTAATGTTTCTATTAACATTTAAAAAGAGAGACGATAGCATCCATGTTGAATTTAAAAAAAAAAGAAAAAAAAAAGGGAATCAGAATCAGTTTACCCAGTAGCTGAAATCTCCTATCTGCTGGCAACTCAACATGTTGGTGTTATGTCTGTGACTCAACTGATGCTTTTCTGTAACATTTTGCAACAGCGATCTCACTAGGTCAGACCCAGTAACCCAGTATCTGAACGGCAGCAGTCACATTAACAGGTTTGCACAGCAGTGGTGGGTTCATTTGAGGAGGAATCTGACAGACTTTGCTTGTGATAGCTGCATCGAGAAAACTTCAGAAAGACTCAAGAGTTTTCTGTGGTGCCGCAGCTTTTCATCTGCTAGAAGATTGTTAAAGTACGTTTTTATTATCTTGATAACTCTTTTCTGCTGCTTCTATCCAACACTGCTTTCTTCTGCATATTGTGAGAAAACTGCAACTCTGTGAGAAATTTTTCGTTATTGCTAGCCTCTTGGTTTACCATGGTTTTCTCTATTACTTTCACAGATGTGTGAATGAAGATTAAAGGAAAACTGACCAATGTGATAAAGTGACGCCACCAGGCCGGATTCACTTGTATGCATTTCAGGCATCAGTGGTCACGCTTCTCATTTCTGCCTTACCGTTATGAATTCTGCATCTGTTGCTTTGCTGGCATAACCTGAGGTGGAAAGTGGGGAAAGTTCAACTTTTGAAACAAATGTGAAAACCGATCAAATCACCTAATCCTGCATCTGATCCCGCAAATGGTTATTACAGCACCTCTAAGCATCAGGTCCACCAACCATTGAGTGTTTAAGCACCACATTCATGCAAATTCTGCCCAACAGTCAAAAATGTACGGATCTCATGTTTGAGAGGGGCTTAATGATAAAACCTTATAGAATGAATGTGTAGAAGAAGTGTATAGTTCAAGACAAATATATTTTTCCTCAAGTGCCCGTGCACTTCAGTTACTAATTACTTGGGGTGTCAAAATATATCAGGCTACATCAATACATTGATTTAACTGTCAGTGACCCAATAGTATTGATCCTAATTTAAAATATCAAACACTTCCTCAACTGTAAGACATACGTCACCGTTTAACACATGTTGCATCACTTTATGGTAAAATGAAGTTTTTGATAACACGGCACACTGAACTGATGAGTATAAAAACCAATTAAGTAATAACGGTTAAACCAAAACTTCAAATAACTACTAGCTAAGTCAGATTTAATGTCCATGTCTCCTGTTGATGTAGAAGAATGGAGTCAAATGACTGTTTGCACATTAAAAGTTAATAATATCACTGTTCTAAACCCATATCTGCAAGAGTTTTTAACATTAGTATGCGAGTTCCTGGGCTACGGCCTGTGACCACCGAACATTAAAAATCAATTCAACCTCCAGTCCAAGTTCATGTTTTTACTAAAGCTTGAAAAACTCCCTCAAGAGTGGATCAGACAGACGAACAACAAGAAATAATGAGACTTCCAGTCACCGCAGGCATAAAGATAATAAAACCAATATCTGAAGAAGAAACTCTCCTCTATTCCATATTTGCTTTCATCCGTGAGAAGTGCAGGAACTTATGAACACAGGCATAAAAAGTGAGAGACTCTCACTTTTGCTTGTCATTATTCACTGTGCGTCTGGTCTTCCATCTAAGCAGAGGTTAATTGCAATTAACTGCCTTCACCTGGCAGCCCAGGTGTAATCAGTCCCCGACTGAGGAGACAGAATGAAAACTGGCAGCACCCTTGAGCCTGAAACCAAGGACCGAACAATCAAACTCAACTGGATTTTGCAGGTTTCTTTGGAATTGATCAGGCTGCCTTTACTGTAACCATTAGAAACACACTAATTGTCAGCCTAGATGCAGACAAGGCTCGCAGGAAATGAGTCTGTGCTCCCTTAGTCAGCCATTGACTATTAAATCAAACCAAAAGAGATAGACAAGGGCAGCACACGACTGCAACAGGCATTTTGCTGCAATGAAGAAGAGCAAAAGGAGTGAGAATTTAAAAAGTCCTTAAAAAGACCATACTAAGCCAAATGCTAACACACCTATTCTGCTGTGGTTGGGAGGTGAATGCGGACACTCATCATGCTCCCGTACCTTGTCATCCTTAGCTGTGGAGGCTGATACAGGTAAAATGCAGTAATCAATTTGCTCTACTGGCAGGAGTGCTCCTTTAGAATACTAATCAGGCTTCCGCCCTCCCCTCTTCACTCGTTCTACCCACCTCTCCTTTCCCCTTCCCCTGTTCACCTTTCTCATGACTTGACACCCCCCCCTTCCCGGTGCCCCAGACCTAACCAAACGCTAAAGGAGAGCGGGCTGTCTTCTGCACAGATAACTGCTGCCACTAATCAAGCCTACGTGCACCGGGGCGTGGGATTAAAAGAGCTTGCACAGCTTGACTCGGGCAGTGAATGGTGTTGGTGCTCTCACACACACTTGCACAAGCAAACACACACACTAAAAGATCAAAATAAAAAATAACCTATAGGGGAGCTAGTGGCATCTTGTCTCAGAATCGCCAGCATACACTCACAAACCTCAGATGAGTAAACAACACAACAAGGTCAACTTAAAAGCTGATGTTAGGTGAACATTCACTCGCGCTATTAAAGAACACACACACACACACACACGAGGAGATTAGATCTAAATTTACTCCGCCAGTCAAAATAGGACTCGGTGGTGAGCCACCCATCTCTATCTCTCAGAACACATGTCATTGAGGGAGCTGCAGTGTTGTGCCAATCTGAAACAAAAAGAGGAACACCATTGACTGTAATCTGACATAGACTAAATTTCTGTTTGGTTTCCACTTGGAGAGATGGCTTAAAGGGTGGGGGGGTGTCTGTGGATGAGGGGAGGAAGGTTTCTACACCATATCAAACACTTTATAGAGTTGCCTGAAGGCTGTAACAGAGCATCTTCAAACTGGTTTCTCTTTTTTCTGTTAAAAACACACATACATGCACTGCCTGGACAAAAGAAATTGATTTTTTTAAAAGTCCCCCAGTAACTTGATGTTGGACCACCTTTGACTCTGATTAAATTCTGCTAAATATTTCTTTACATCCATTGTTGTGTTGATTTTTGTCCAGACCTTTAGTCAGAATGAAGGACTTATAAATCATCCTCCCTAGTTTTACAGATTGAGCCCGATGAATCCTGGGATTGACATCTAGTCTTGGTTTGTGCCATCAGTGAAGAAGAAAAAAGAAATCTATGTACGATGTATTTACGATGGAAAAATCTGTTTATTCAGTTCATTTAGGTAGTCATTAGACCTCATTTTTATGGACACATTGTTGCTGAACACTGCTGTCATAGTTTGGCATGAGCCATGATAGGTGTACTTCCTAAATATGAACTACAGGAGTTTTAAAGGTTTTCTATTAATAGATAATTTTGCATCCATCTTGCATCCTACCTGTAGTGGGAGCTCTCTCCAGCCAGTAAAAGCAGCCTGATGTTGACTTTTGTCTTATCTTGTGCTCCGTCTCTTCCTTTCTTTTCCTGTCGTCCTCCGATAATGATTTCTTGCATTTCCTTGCTGAATCAAACACGATGCACATTTAAAATGGCAAGTGTGTTTTTATCTATTTGCTAGCTTGTGACTTGGCACGAAAAGTGAAACTCAGCTGCAACGTTGCGCAGCGTTCCTCAAGAATTTTTATTATTGATGTAACTGTTCTGTCAAATGAGTCTGAAATGCGAATTTCTAAGGTAGGACAGTTACGTAGTGCATCTTTAACTTGATGCTCCCATCACGCTTTAACTAGAAATGGAAAGCAAGAACTGGTTTTAAATTTTCCGTTACTTGACGCAGAAGACAAAGAATTATCACCGGTGAGCAGACTAACCCTAACCATAACCGCTGACCAGCAAAATAAGCAAACCAGAGAAGAAGACGACAAGGGAGGAAACAAAAAAGCAGAAGAATAATGAAGCTGATGACAACATCTGTAGAAATTGCACAAGCTTTTAAATAAAGACTGTTATCGGACATTATGTACGTCAGGGAGCATAAATGGGCCTTTACACTGGACTCATCACCCTACATACCAACATCACTTCAGGAGTCCAAACTTGATCACCCTCCATCAAGATGAAGCCCTTTTATTTATTTTATTAGCTTCATTTATAAGTAGTTTTCTTATGGCTGCACAGCAGTTTAGTCTCACCACATCCAGGTGAAATGTTACTTACTGCTATAGAAGCAGTGCTTTCAGCTTCACTCTTCATTTTCTTCTACTTGACTTCCTCTTGTGATCTCCAAACATGATCATGAAAGATTTTGATTTCTTCTTTGATGATTCCTGAAAATCCTTCCATAGCATTAAAGAGAATAATTAGCCCACTTTTAGTAGCTTCAACTGCTCCCGTAGTTGTTTGGTTTGCTTGATACAAACCAAAAATCAGACCACTTGTGAATAAGAGTAGCATCTTTTCCACAACAAGTAGACATGTCTGATGGTATGAGAAGCTCCTCACTGCATCAGATGGGGTTAAATAACGTGTTAACAGCTAAAACATATTAATCGCTGCAGTACTTTTCCAATAGAAGACCCTATAATCAATTTGCTTAGTTAGATCCGCATGGTGACTTATTCTTTTTCTATTTGTGGCTTAGTGTGTTTATGTGTATGTGTGGGTCAGAGAGAAACAACGCCACCCGATGCATCAGCAGGGATATTTCATTATGTACATAACGAGTGCCATTAATCGCTCTTAACAAGAGGACATAACCTCACCTTGGCAGTCTCACACACACAGCAGGAAGGTGGAGGGGGTGGGGGGCATGGCTGGGGGTGGGATGAGGGCATGGAAATATCTATAGTGCTGGAGAAAATTTTAATTCACCACACTCAAGGACCTGCTGCCTTCTTTCAAACTGAGCACACATCGGCCCGGGGATGTTTGGAGGCAAGCTAGCAGTCGAATAGGAGCTGCTGGTCTGAGAGGAACATAAAAAGCCAGGGGTGTGGGGGGTGTGGAGGGAGAGGATGGGAGGAAATAAATATAAAAAGCAAATTGGGGGGGGGGGGGG
>JBAMHW010000017.1:788591-803381 GCA_037177495.1 Rhadinocentrus ornatus
TATATAGTACTTGATCATCATCTCTGCAAACAGCTTCAGAGATGCCATTCTTGAACTTGTGAATAGGTTTGCATACAGAAACTGACCATGCCAGGTAGTTCAGTGTCTTATTCAGACATGAACCTCCTAATTTTTTTAAACCTTTTTGCCCAGTGTGCAAGGTGAATCTGTGTGGTTTTGTTGCATTTGAATGATATTGAGGTACAATATAGAGGTGTTCTGAATTTCATAAATTCTACCCACAAATCATTATGCTGTCATTGACTACATTTCCTTCTATTGATCAGTCTACTGATGTTTTTTCTAAAGTCTCATTAACGCTCTACATTAAATAAGCACATATGAACTGAGCTTTCTGTCCATCTTCCACGTCCTTTTTGTACATAATTTATGCCGTTTCCATTGAGTCTGCAGATACATACCCTGACATAACAGACGGAGAATCGCCCCTGGAAACCATGGGAACAGTGTTTCACAGTATACCTCATGCCACCAGTGACAGGAACAAAGAAGAAAAAGCCACAATGTATTTAATGGCGGTGTAGGCCACCGCCAGCAGCCATTGTTAGGCAATACATACAAAGCCCATGTAAGGACATACGGGAGTACGTCAAAGTTTGACATGGACATCCCAGTTTATTTACATAAAGGGAGCATAAATAAAGGAAGTAAATTAGGAAGTATAAAACGCTGAGAGCTGATGGACATCTCCATATACAGCATTGCATCATATTAAACTCCAGTTAGTCAGAAAGAAGCTGATAGAAGCAGTGCCTTTCCCTGCAAAGACAGAACGTATTCTAAAAAGGCGATCGTACTGCTTTCTGGCTTAGGTTTTACCAAACTATAATTATAACAAATAGGGCTTGGATCTTGATAAACTCAACCATGTGGTAAACATATTCACAAGGCAGTCATGTTAACACAGTAGAGCATAGAAATACTCCAAGGCAGAGACAGAAGTGAGCTCTTCAATGAGACAATGAGGCAGCATGTTTGAAACAGCAAGGCAACTGCAGTACCAGGAATCCAAGCAGCCAGCTCACTCTGGATATGAGTCACTGTGCACAAGAAATAACCTTTCTCTGACATATGCTGGTATCAGTGATCGAGAATTGAGAAGATGACTAAACGCGCTCAGTTTCCCCCTCGGTCAAACTGGGTGGAAACTTCAGTGTCACTGTTGGAATCCAGAAGAGGACGAGAGACAGCTGAAGCCAAACGGCAGCGTCTGACACGACCTTGACCCCGAGTGACCGCGGAGCGATTACTGATTGAATGATGACCCCCGCAGCAACACGTAGGCCTGTGGCGAGAGTCTCCACCCCCCCACCTCATCCTTGTAAACATGCAAGGACAGGCAAGGGGATAAGGGGCGAGGCTGGGTGACGCGTGTCACATGATTGAATCTCCTTCTGGAGAGTTACTTAAAAAGCCTCAGCAATCAGGTCAAGGTCAAGCCTTAATGCCAAAGGAAGAGAGAGAAGTCTGGAAATGTGTGTGTGGGTGTGTGGATGAGTGCACAAATAGAAAGAGGAGGGAGGAGGGGTGACTACGAACTCTACATGTTCAGCAGTCCTGGGTCCTTGATAACTTGAAAACACAAGTTATGATTCTATTAGCTGTATTAATCTTCCTGCTTAGTGGACACTTTTAGTCAAAGTCACTTACACGATTATCACTCTTCCACATCTCTTTCCATTTCTACAGCTGGATATTTACTGGAGGAATCCAGGTTAATTGCCTTTGCTCAAGGGCAGAGGGTGAGCAGAGTATGAGCCAGCAATCTTCTGGTCACCAGTCCATTTTCCCTAAGTAATAGGTCATATGGCTGCCTCAAGTCATCAGCCATCTCCTCTCAAATGGCCTCTACAACTGGAAGCCTTCTAACACAGTTATGGGAAAGCTGTACTTCTCAACCGCAGTCTTTCGGTCTGTTTACTCGCCTGTAGTGAGGACCGTGGTGAATAACACCACCTCTCTAATGGATTTACAAGTGGGCAGGAAGTTCACAAAAGGACAGCATGTTTCAGAAGTTGAAGAGACTTCTCTTTCAGAAAGAGGGAGACTGGGATAACACCAAATGTCCTCGGTCCTTCCCTTCATGATGTTGGAGCACACTCATTTTTCTTTTTGACATGTGCCACATATTCTGCTAAAAGGTATTTATTGAAATTGCAATGATGTATTGGTTTATTCATTTACAATTCCACATGGAATGAAAGGAATCTGTAATTTGAGTACCATTACAAGGCTAATGGAAATAAGCCT
Organism: Rhadinocentrus ornatus; assembly: GCA_037177495.1. Classification (NCBI taxonomy): domain Eukaryota; kingdom Metazoa; phylum Chordata; class Actinopteri; order Atheriniformes; family Melanotaeniidae; genus Rhadinocentrus; species Rhadinocentrus ornatus. The sequence goes on from JBAMHW010000017.1 coordinate 790,863, forward strand.
TGTAATTTCAAGGGAAATTCTGTAGCATTCCTCCATGAGAAACCCAGATATTATGCTGCAGATCCATCTGAACTCAGAGTGCTCAGACTCTTCATGGCCACCCTCACAGGTCCCCTGTTGCCCAGCAACAATTCAGCTCATCACTAGAAGCCAAAAAGTTACACAATACCAGCTGAAGCCAGAAGAGGATTTGGGGTGTGAAGGCAACATAACTAATGTTACGTGGAGAACACGTGCCACACAAGATCCGTCTCCTTAAAAGATGTGGACCTGAATTAATTAGGGAGCTGAGGGGGGGAAGCCCCAACTCTTGCATACTGCATCAATCATACAAGGCCAAAAAATGCGAAAGTGGTGCGTGTTCGCTGAAAATCACCGACTAACTTTGCTGAGCTGGCAGCAATGAGAAAGAGCCCTCGGGGGCACGAAGTTTAATGATGCCTCAATTTCACCAAACTTTACTTTGTTATTTTTTTTTTTTACAATGAAATTAATCCAACAGATGCAACCTCAAAGCATAAAATAAACATGCATTCCCTTCTCCCTCTCTTCTACCTCCTTCCCTTCCTCCCTTGTCTCCTGTGCAATATATCCATCACTCATTCATAAATTCTGAAAACTCCTCTTTAGTTAATTGGCTGGGAAAATTTAATTTCAAACGAAAGCTTTTAAAAGAGAAAGATATAATTAAGTTGCAGGGATCTCTCTGCCCACCCCTCCTTCCTTGTTCAGAGGGGGCCGAGGGGACATGTGCTGTGAGCTGTGCTGCTCTGCACCGCACTGCTCCGTGTCAGGGAAGTCATACACCCATGTTTAAAGCAGAACGTTACGTAAAGCCTCCCCCTCTGCACAGGCTTACTGCACCAGACACTGTGTCCTTGCCTGGGCTGCTCAAGGTTCCCAAAAGGACAGGCTGCTAAGAAGTTAGGAAGGACGGGGCCCTGTGATAGCCTGCAAGAAGAGAGTGTGGGCGGGGGGTGGGAGAGAGCTGCTGCCTGTGACAGCCTTGGACTTTGAATTCAGCGCCAGACAGGCTCATGCATCAATCCCTCAACTTACAGAGACAAACCACTAACCTTGACGAGGTCAAGGACTCGTCAGAAATGAGTGGCATTTCACTTAGCCCCAGCTTCCCACCTGCACACCTGCCACATAACCTGGTTAAAAATAAGGCACAGTTGAATAACAGTCAACCTCTGTGTCTGAGCTTTGTGACCCTTTGTTCCAGCCTTCAGCCTTTAGGTTTCTTAGGTCACCCTGGGACTTTGGTTATAATGCATTTGGAGGCAGCGTAAATAGAAATTTGTACACAAGCTGGAGCAGCCTTGTGTGATCTGAGTGAGCTACGATGCAAGTTTGTGTGCAACAATGCTTGGCATCAACGGGCTTTATTATCACAGACTTAATTATGTATAACCTTAGACGGTCGCAGCAAAAAACATTCCAGCATAAGCTGCAAACATGCATCCCTCTATGAAAACAAGGCAGCCGTTTTCTGTCACATGCACGTAGCCTAGGCAGGCCTCCTATCTGTGAGCATCTGCCCTCATTCCCACTGCAGCCCGCCCACTCTTTCACGCCTATGACATGGGCCTGCTTGTGGCAAAGAAGAGACTTCTTTCACTGCAGCATCCTGACTGCCTGCTAATCACGGATGGTAGAGAAGCCTTCCTGCTGCACCTCGACAGCCCCAGGGCAGCAGCTCTGCTATAGGAGCAAAGAGGAAAGGAGGGAGTCATTTCCACTCCACACTGGCCCAGCCAACAAAAGGAAGTCAGCTCCCCTCACATCATCCATGAGATCCTCTGCTCAGTAGAGATTTGGTGGGAGCTGGTAGCTCTGTTGCCAGGCTATACGTTAATCAGTTGAGAATAAGTTACACGTTGTCACACAGACAACACGTAACTTATTTGACCTGCAATATCTTTGCTCTTTTGGCCTCTGTCCCATTCAGTTAGCAATTTCAGCAAAGTCTAAAGAATTCACAGCAATTGCAATCAGCAGCGATCAATCGGCGGAGATAATTGAAGGGCCTGTCATTGCACCAAGGCCAAGGTGAAGCATGAAGGCAGAGAAATGGTGAGTTGGAGGTGAGGGTGTGTCATTCAACAGATGAGCCTAAGCCAGTGTGGCTCTCAGAGGCGGCAGGAGGAGGAGTCCATCTCTCCTCCACACATTTAGTCACTCCACCCTCCATCCAGGAGCAATGGCTGTAAAGCGGCATTTAGCAGTTCCTGCCTTGTCATCAAAATGAGCTCCATTGACTTTGGTTGCCTTCTGTTCATGGCAGAAACACCAACAGGAGCCAGAGTGATTGCCTCTGAATGAGATAGCGCAGTTATAACCCACAGCCCTCACTTAAACCCCATCATCTAAGCAGCTCGCAGTGGGAAGACACTAAAACTGCCCTCACAATGATCTCATTTCAGAGAGCAACATCAGCCTCTGTGGTTTACAACCTTGTTTTTCGTATATGGTGTCATTCTTTAGCTATAATGGCACAATATTCAGAGGAAATCTAAATTTTCCACATTGCCTTTGTGTGCCTGCCTGACTCATTTAAGCTACACTTAAAATGATGGTGAGGTGAGTTTTTTGTTGGTTTTTTTTGCATTAAATTTCTGATCAAATTTGGTTCACTTCAGGTGATCAGTTAGTGTATGTTTAAACCAGTCATTTTCATTAGTAATAGTTCAGCTCGTTTCAAAGATTCAACTCTTTTAGCTCGGCTCCCTAATGGCTGTGCATTTAGAATCAGTCAAAGCTTAAATTTTAGCCTAATAAAGCAATTATGAATGGTTTGTTACATTACTATTTAATATTTACATCCAACCTTTAAATGAACATTGAACGAAGAATCACAACAGACATATAAAATAAATAAAAGACATAGTCTTAACATTATGACACATTAGATTAGCTATTTTCTGCACATTTAAATTCCACACCCCATCTCTCTGTTACTCTGGGTGCATGGCCTTTACCACTACATTTGCTGTCTTCAGAGTCTCCTTCCTGCTTTTACACAATGGTATGATCCCAGTCTTTCCTTGCATGTGATTGGCTGCACGGTGTGTCAATCAAAATAAAGTCCCACTTTTCTTTCTTTTTTTTTTTTTAAAGATTTGGCTTATCCTGACTGGAGTCGACTTTTCTTGTTCATTACAAATAGGCCAGCTGGTTCATAAATGACATCACAATTTTCTAATGTTATGTCCTCTTGTGATATCAGGAAGTAAAAATGCTGTGAATGTGTGCAATACACACATAAGAAGGTAAAAGATAAAGAAGCAGCAATCTAAAACATCTTATTCCAAACCCTTAGATCAGATTTGACTATTCTCTTGTTAATTTGAGATAAATGTCTAAATCCCTCTATGAAATTTACAAAACAACGGCTGCAGTGTAAATCTCTGTCCTATAACAGCACTGGCAATGAATATTGTAATAAGTGAAGTGTTTACTGAATAAACAGACAGTAAAATAATTTGGCTGAACACACACTTTGCTTCAATATTGCAGAGCTCAAACAATTAGAGAAATGAGCTCATGGCCCGAAGGTCTCCGGTTTGAATTTTCAGTGGGCTGACAAAATACTGGCCGATAAGTAGATGAACGCACTTCTGTTCCTCAACATCTACTGTCAAAGTGCCCTTGAACAATGTTCAGTGGCCAACAACACAAGTGCTGGGCATCTCCCAGGTCTATAATAAATCAAGAACTCTGCAGTAAACGCATGTCACTTGTTCTGGTAGACTGTACATTAGTCCAGCGCCCTCTCCCTCTTTCCACGTCTCAGTAATCAAAAAAGCGAGATGCCACCCTCAGCTTTCTATGCCCAGATTCTCATGCCATTGTGACAGATTAACAAACAGTGAGGTTTGAGTTGGCAACGGTGGTACTCCTGTTTCTGTGGCATCATCCTGCACAAAAATACACCACAAGTATGTTGAAATATTTCAAGAAAACAAGCCAGAGAGTTGACAAAAACCAGTGCCTTTTTAAAATGACTGCTAGTATTTCATAACACACCCGTATGGCCACAATTTCACACGTACACACACATCACAACATGCCATTTTCATACTGCAGCAGCAGCGCTGGTTTTGTTTTGATTGCAGATAAGATTTGCTGTAATGAGAGACAGCCGGTGGACATGAGTGAAGAGTGCAGAGTCCAGTCTTGTGACTGTTCAGCAGCCTTGACATCATTTGCATTCGGTCATTTGAATGTTCTCTGGTTCTGTCGCAGGCTACTACACATCACTCCACAATAGCAGATGGCTAAGTCAAATCATGTCTGTCCAACACAGAGGATCCTTTGAGCTACAGCACACACTCGCCAAATCGCTCAAAGTACTTATAAAGCATGCCTTTTTTACTTCAGGCTCTATATGTGGACATTTTTTTAGTTATCTAAGGCAACAGAGGACAAGCTGAATTACCTTGAACATCTTGTGTGAGTTCAGGTCAAATAATTAAGCAGCTTAAACGTTCAACAAAAGAAAGGCTAAAAGGCAGACCTCCAGACACAGATGGTATTTAGAGGGCTTTAAAAAGTTTGACTTTTCTCCACAGTACTTTAGATTGCTACTCTGAGTTACAGCAGTTGTGCGAGAGGCTGCACGTTGACTGAAGCTCCTTTTAAACCTCATGTTACAACAGCCAAAACAGGTTCCACCCAGCCCCCCCGCCTTTTTATTTTAGTACCTGAACTGAAGATGGACTCTGCTCTCTTTCCAGTAACTCGCTGACCTTTTGCCTTCGCGCCAATCCAAAGTCCAATGAAGCAACAGGACGTTACATGAAAATATAAACACCTACGCAAGAGGCCACTCAAAGAGCCTCCTTACCTGTTCACAAAAAAAAGAAGCTGAATCTTCCAGATCCATTCACATCTACTTGACATGATGACAGTGACACAACTTGAATTGGCTGTTTTCATCTGCAAAGCAAACTAATTTAAATCTAAAATTCTGACAAAGGTATCTGTAACAATGAACTCATCAGCTAAACTGGGGATGCAGATCATGGCTGTTTATGCTGCATTAAATGAAAGTAATGTGCCTTGACTGTGCTGCATACTTGTAGCAACAATTCTTTGCAACATTTTTAAACAACCTTTGCCACGGTGTTTACTGTACATGCTGAAAGGCTACAGTGCCACAATCTCTGCCTCCCCCCATCACACAAATTTAAGATTCCTTACATAACTCACCCCCAAAATTTCAGACTAAAGACTTTAAGGCATGTGCCATCACATACATGATCTAGATAAAACATAACAGCATCTCTACTCAGGAAATTTAGGACTAGACAAACTGTAAATTTACAGGCTACTGCAAGTCTGATGCGTTTCCCATTGGTGGTGCTAAAACTACTCCAAGATGAGACAAGAGGCTGCGCAGCCTACTGTTTTGAACCTATGTGTAGAACTACATTAACTGTGCTGGCGTTGCAATACACCTCCTAAGGCATGACAATCTATGACACTAAAGCGATTCAGTGTTCATGCTCGGGTAGTAGAAAGCAGCGTCATACAGCGACCCAAAACGCACGTTAGCCGATTGGTTACATGATTCTCAGATTAATGCCAAATTAACATTAGACATCCACATTTAGACACAAACACGGCTTTTATAGGGTTAATTTACTGGTCATAAGGCAGCCAACGAGGTAAGGTGGTGACGGCTGTTAGCTACTAAACGTCTAAAGAGGAACAGCCGCACATATCCAGGTTTGTTACCCCACTTCTTTATGCAGCGTTGTCAGCGCCGTATCCATATGCGCCCCTGCCCGCTTTACGACACACACGCACACATACATACATATACAGCTTCTCCTACCCTCAACAAAACACCAAATCATATGGGATGTAGCTCGAAATATGCCCACCCGAGTGTTTAATGGAGAGGATAATGATTTTCCCGATGTGACAGTGCGTTTGTGTCCGGCACGTATATTCCTCCTCCTCCTTACCTGCGTCGTCCACCGCACAGTCAGCCAGAGAGGCGCATCGTTATTATTCGCCAGGAGAAGGCAAATCCAATGAAAACGGCCGCGACACTCTTGGCAGGAAGCAGAAATGGCGAGGCAGTGTTTTTTTTTTCTAAAAAAAAAAAAAAAACGAAAAAAAATTTTGTCCAAAAAAAAAAAAAAAAAGCCTCGATAAATAATGTTTAGCACTAATTTCTACTGAGACTGTGCGCCAGCTGAGGTGTGGAGCATGTAGTCTGTGGGAATTGTTTATTCTCGGAGTCCCCTCGCTGTGGAGAAGTGAGCGGAGACTGCACACTCCTCCTCCTCGTCCTCCTCCTCCTCCTCTGCTTGCTGCTGACACCACCCTTAAAGGAACAAGCCTTCACTCCTGCTGCTGCCCACACACTCCCCTTGCTAAAAAACAAAACAAAAAAAACGAAAAAGAATTAAATGTATAGTTTCATATTGACAGTTTACAGCTGCTATTTATACTCATTCGATAAAACATGAGTCACGTTTATTTGCACGGAGTCACGGTCGCTTTAATTACCTGCTTTACTTATTGGACCAGACAGTGGCGTCTCTAAGACATTTTTAAAGGGGTGGCCAAAGTTAGTCGTCATAGTTAACGTGGGGTGGTTAATCAGTAGATATTACTAACTACAATGCAAAACCAGATCATTTTTCATATTGATTAGACTCAGCGTGAGAAATTTAGGGTGTCTGGAAACCCTCAACAGCTTTGAGCCCTCTCCATTGACAAAATCAAAACTGTTTACTGGTTTATTTCTGTGTAAGTTTAGATTGTTTTCTAATATGCACAGTTAAAATAAAAACATTGTAGCCAAAGTGTATGTGGCATTTATATGTACTCAGTTGCTGTGTTCTTAAAGAATACAATCAAATATATGAGCTTAGAAAAAGAGCTAAGTGGTATTACTAATATGTGAATTTTATCTTATAGAGAAAAGAAAATCTTTAAACATTACGAAGAAAGATCAGTGAGCAACTAATAAGCAAAAGTGTAGCCGCTGAAGGAAGAAGTGCTGCTGTTTTTAAGGGTGCATTCAAACCAGCCTTTTTGATTCAAATCCTAGTTCATTTGCCTGGAAAGTCTGCTGCAAATGTATCTACTGTAAACATTCTGATAGAAATATGGTCAACCCAAGGCCGCTAGGATCTGATGCAGCTCCATGTTTTTCTGTTATGTGGTAGAAATCAAACTTGCTGTATTAACCAATAGATGAACGAGTTTCCTTCTTTGTTATGTCTCTTCTTCTCCTTCAGTAATTTTTGATGCAGTGCTGCCTCTGATGGAGAGTGGAACATGTTATTTAAAAGCTCCGATTCATCTGAGTAGTAGAGCGTGAACGCAAACTTGGTCCGGAAGAATGTTGCACCCCCCCCAACTAAACCAAGTCCCCAATCAGACCAAGTCTAGCGGTCTATCCTGGTGTGAATGCATCCTAAGAGTAAATGAAGGTTACCCAACAAACTATCGCAGTCCCATGTCTGTACACATTTCACACACTGGTTAGCCAAATTAGCTATACTGAACAAATCTCTTAAATTTGTTGTCACTTTCTGTTATTAATGCAGAAAACACAAATTTTTACAACATGATCATGTTAAACTCAGCTTAACTTTATTTATACAGTGTTTTATCAAATACATAAGAGCATCCCAAAGTGCTTTACAGATGAAAAAGTAACATGAAAGGGCACACTTAGAGCAACTTAAATAAAATAATTAAAAACAATAATAATTTGAAAAGTAACTGTAATAAAAGCAAGTTACAAATAATAACAGATATTATTAGATATTAATATAGATAGTGATGAAAGCAAGAAGACAGACTTTACCCTGATTCCCATGTTAATAAACTTGACAAGCTATTAGCCAGAATTGGGGTGGCCACAGGCATGCCTAATAAAATTTTAGGGGTGGCCCTGGCCCCACCCTTCACCCCTAAAATTATCATTGCTAAAGAAGGGATCTGTTGCCATGCTTTGCTTGTTTACGTTTTTCAGTCATCATGCCAATAGTGTTGAAGCCCTTCTGTTTGTTTCAGATGCATATTAATGTGTTACATGTTCTGAGGTCAGGTTACTCAGGATTTACATACAGCAGTTTGTTTCTTTAGAGAAGATTTGTAAAAAAGAAAAAAAAATGCAAGCAATGAAAAAGTTTAGGTTCTGTTTTGGAGTCAGATGTGACCCATATGCAGACTCTTGTTTAAACTATTTTAAGTTGTACTTTAAAGACACATTAATAGGAATTGGACATGTCACATCAGTAGCTGAAAGAAAAGAAAAGTTTAGGAAGTATAACGGTCATAGCATCAGCTGACTTAACCATTTTGCCAGAGACAAACAACTCATTTGCAGTATATTAGTTGGGGTAACAGAATTCGTTTCAGGGGGCACTTTTCCACATAGAGGTGACTTTTCTTGTCATGGGGAGGACTTCAGGTACACAGTGACTAATATCCTCTGTTGCTCCTGTGTCTGGAAAAATAGCCCCAGTGATCACATTGGGGTGAAAAATCTAGTTTTTAACAGAAGGCTTTGGGACTAGATCTGGGAACATTCATCATGGGAAAGATGCTGAAAATGCTTGGATAATGTTGCATTATGGGAAATGCATGATCCACTATTTTGATCTTTAAAAAAAATTTCAATCTGTCTCCTATAAGTCTCCTCCCTTTCTAAATGTGATATAATACAGTATTTTTCAGAAGTATTAAGTATTAATGAATGTAATATATAAGGCATTAACAGAGTGTGTACAACTTAAAGCAACACTACTTAAGTTTCTGACCTTTTTTCTGACCCTAAAACATTGCCCTTTGGCATCCTGAGGCTGAGAAACAACACTTTACAACTTTGTACTCCAGCCCGGAGCATCATGTGACAGCTGCGTTTCGCTTTATTGTGTCACACACCAACAACTGGATATCAACACAATGGCAGTTCTGGACATGCATCATGGTTGAGTTAACAATGGCCACGTTTACACGAGAGTTTTAATTTCCCTTTAATTCAGAATAAAAATTAAATCCTCTTTAAATAGATTAAAAATACTTTTTTATTACAGTTTTCTATATGAATTGGATAATTCCTTCTGTGCGTGCCTGTTTCCTTGTCCTGCCGCAATGATGCACATCTCGCTTTTCCCCTCCTCAACTGACAGTGAAGAAGTATGCTAGCGTCAAGCTACTGCTTCAAAACTATAATCAAAATCAAAGTAAAATTATTTTTATTGTGTGGTTGTCCATGTTGTAGCTGAAAAAAAGGAACTAGAGTTTGTTTTCTTCTGGTAGACGTAAATACGTCACGCCACCCCCTGTCCAATCAGAACCCTTCCCAACCCCCAAAAGTTTAGCAGAATTAAATAAAGTTGATTAAACGTGTTTTCCATGCAAACCTTAATTCAGAATTACCATTTCCATATAAACGTGAAGGAGAATATTTTAATTCTGAATGATTTAATTCTGAATAAATAATTTCAAATTAAAAAAACATTATGTAACCGTGACCAAAGAAACACAAGAGGACATCAATGGAAGAAGTGAGGAAAAGAAAGAAAGTGACAGAGGAAGAGATGAGGTAGACGTTAACTTTTACTGGTTAAAGAAAGCTCAGAGAAGAGACATAATGCAAGACAGAAAATCTGCCAAAATTCAGTAGTGTCGCTTTAAACTGAGTTGATATTTTGAAATGAGCACCTTCATTCTTCAAACTGTCTGAACCCTGTCATACAAGGTTTCTCATCATTTTATAATTGATATATTTATGATTCATTATAAATGTATAATTCCTTTATCAGACAGCTGCAATTAGTCCAGAACGCTGCTGCTCGAGTCCTCACCAAGACAAAGAAAGTGGATCACATAACTCCAGACCTGAGATCCTTATACTGGCGTCTGTCAAAGAATTGACTTAGAAATCTTGGTGTTAGCTTACAAAGCACTGAATGGTTAAGGGCCAAAATACATTCAGGATCTTCTGGTTCGTTATGAACCAACCAGATCCCTCAGGTCATCAGAGTCAGGTCTACTTTCTGTTCCCAGAGTCAGAAAAAACATGGAGAGGCAGCGTTCAGCTTTTATGCTCCTCACATGTGGAACAAACTCCCAGAAAACTGCAGGTCTGCTGAAACTCTCAGCAGTTTTAAATAAGGGTTAAAAATTTTTTTAGTTGGTTCCTTTTATCAGAACAACCGTTAAATTTCCCACACTGGAATTATTTTTCTTGCATTTTATGTTAGCTTTTTTTTTTCTATTTTTTGTTTATTATGTTATTGCTTCCTGCACCCCCCTGTAGTGCTTTAAATGTTTTATGCAAAGCACTTTGAATTGTCTTGTTAAATGAAATATGCTATACAAATAGCCAATTAAGGCCAAAGTCTTGGCTCTGGGGAGGATTCGTCTCACTATCATACCTGTTGCCATTTATTTTCAGTCCAGTTCTTGTTCTTGCCACCTTTTCATGGAGACCACTTCTGGTGAGGCTTCAGCCAACAGTAGATGGATCAACTGAAGGTCTAAATTCATCTTTCAGGTCGTGTGTCATATCGTTCCTGGTTTATTTTCCATTCATTTCTTAAGAACAACACTTTCCGATACTGTTTATCTACTGCGGATGTGTTTATTCGAGTTTCGAGTAACGATACTTTGCTCACCATGTTGAGATTTGCCAAAAGTTTTGGCTGCTCTTTGGAAATCACACTAGTGTAAAAGAACTATTTAATGTCAGTCAGACTTTATCTTTGGTATTTTACTTGGACACAAATAAAGTAATGGTTACTAATTATTTTGACAAGCTGATTTTAAACAACGTCCCTAAATGTGCAATTTACAATTATCTATTTGCTAAGTTGTCTGTTATGTATGGACAAAACACAGCCTCATCCCTTGAATTAGGATTCTTTTTGATGCTTGACATGTCCATATACTTAGGACTGAGCTGGAAAATAGTTAAAACAGTAGCAAATGTCCAAAGAATACCTTTTAAAAGACCTTTAGAAAGTCAGGGGGACGGTTATTGAAGATCACGTTGAAGATTACAAGAAAGTCTGGCTCTTTGGAAGCAAAACATGTGTGTTTTGAGTGCGGGATGACTCAAAACCTTTGCCAGGACTATAAAACTAGTTCTGCTAAAAATACATCATTTATTACACCACAGTTAGCAAGTCATCGTGTTGTCTTCAACTGTTTTGTTTTAAAATGAACAGCCGTTTACAGATTAATGGGCAGATTTAAGTTAAATAGAGAGTATACAATTACTCTTTAATCTGTCAACCCTCATATAAAAGACGGTTAATAAAATGGTCTTTCAGTTAAATGAAGAATTACATGGGAAGAGCCCCAAAGAACCTTTACGCCAACATCTCTAAACAAATCATTAGGCTTACTCTTGGACGGGCTCCAAAATATGAGAGTTAAAAGAATTTATCTGCCAAAGCAGAGGAGATTTACTATCTGCCTGAGCACACACTGACCAAGTGGAGAAAATGAACAACATAAACAGCATTGAGGTGCCCTTGAACAAGGCACCGAGGCAGCCCCCAGGTGTGAGAGTGTGTCGCTTCAGTGTGAAGTGAGATGTCATTCACAAACAGCAGATGTGCCCTCATGGAAACTCTTTTAAATAATCTGAAATTTAACTTTTTTCTTTTAGCCTAAATCTACGATTGCACACAGAAATATAGTTTTTTCTGTCCTTTTTGTCATCTTGTGCTAATCAGTGCTATCACTTCCACTGGCCTGGTCTGTCATCTCGGCATGGCCTTGAACAAAATGTCCCTAAGGAGCCAGGGAACATCAGTGTTCTTGTGAATAAGAACACAACAACATAACCTACTTCTACCCATCCCTGTCTGTTTCCCTTTTCAAATACAGGATGGGGGGTAGCAAATGTGTCTGTGAGAGTTTGCGTATGAGCATGTGTGTGTCTGTGAAGGGAGGGAGGGTTACTTCTCTTCTTCCTCCCACTTCTGTGTTATCACATCCCGCTGTGTTATGGGCCACTTGTATTCAGCCAGTTGGATACTGTGCCTTCTAACCTGCTGTAACCCCACTGTGGTGTTTAAACAGTAATTCAGTTCATTGCCAGTAACATAAACAGAGGTGGCACTCAACATGGCAGTAAGGTAAATTGGATAGTTTTCTTTTACAAGGCTGTTGTTCGCACTAGGTGTTACCTACGATTTGCATTTTTGAGTGCAGCTGCTTTTAAAAGTCTGATCAAAGTCCTTGGCAAAGTGCTATTCATTAAAAAGTTTATGTTGCTGTGTTTATTGTTGTTTTCTGATTGCTCCACCATGTTAAGCTGTTAACCTCAAGTGAGATGAACCAACTTAGCTCAGCAATTTGGATGGTATCTCACCTTGCAACCTTTGACCTGGAGCGACCTTTCATCTTGGAACTTTAACCTCAAATGTCACATAAATGGAGATACAAAGTTTTAGGGTTCAAGAGGCAAAAGGGAAGAAGAGGGAAAGGGGGGGGGGTGGGGGGGAGGGGGGGGGGGGGGGGGGG
>JBAMHW010000017.1:804848-815721 GCA_037177495.1 Rhadinocentrus ornatus
CTGGGATAGGCTCCAGCTCACCCCGCGACCCCTACTGGGAACAAGCGGTACAGAAAATGGATGGATGGATGGATAAAATGCTAACTGCTTCTGATTAGAGATTTTTCTTATGATGTCAGCAAAGATGGAAAGGGTGTAAAACAACACATTCAGCTCACATTCTTTATGACTCTGTCATTTAAAATTCACCTTCAAGTTTCACTCATTAACAATGTACAATATGGAAGGAGAACACCGGTTACAGTTAGACTCCCTGGATTCCTTATCATCTCTTCTACTCCATTGTTAGATTTAAAATGAATAGGAGGACAAGTCGTTTTGCATGTAGGAGGCTTTTTTTTATATAGGTAAGCAGAATAAAAATGCTAAGTAACAAAGATGTACAGTAGGTAAGTCAAACCTGGGTAAATTGTGTGTACTGAGAGATTATGTCATTATTATTTTATTTATTTTCTTTTTTTCTTTTTGACCACACAATAATGATATGTCATGATATCATGTTGGTTGTACTCACCTAAAATTTGATTAAATTGAGTCACATAATAGAAAAATGTGGCTATATACAGACTGTTGTAAATGCTGCTATTATTTACTAGCCACCCAGCCAAACATGAATGATTAAAACAGTGGCAAAATATATAATGCCTCCAGGACACATCTCACCAGTTTTAGCAGGACTTCACTGGTTTCCAGTTCATTTCAGTATTAATCTTAAAATCTCGTCCTTGCTTTATATGGTCAAGCCTCTGATTACATTTCTGAGCTGCTAACAGTCTATAACCCATCCCATTCCTTTAGATCTTTAGGTCAGTTTTTACTGCCCATCCTCACACAAAATGCAGGACCAGAGAAAATCAAAACTGTGTAATGCTCTGCCTTTCTGCTCTTTACATCTTGTTAAGTCTTTTAAAAAGCAGCTGAAGACACTTTTGTTCAAACATGCTTTAAGTTAGATGTGGGTTTTTAATGACAGTTGTTTTATGTTTGAATATGTGGAAATGGGCCTCTTAGTACTATTTGATCTATTTTTACTTCTGCTTACTGTTCTTACTGTTTAAATAAACTTACTTATAAAACTAGATTTCAAGGCTGTTTTTACTGAGGATGCTGATTGAAATGTTCCAGAACAGTTCCAATGAACTGCATTCAGTTTCCTAACAGTCAAGCTAAAACTAAAAGCTACTCAGAACTGGCCATCAGATAGCCAATTTGTTTTTTCATAACTCAAACCTCAACATTTTAAACAGTTTTTAGTTTTTTTTTACACCACATCACTTTTGCAATAGATCTGTGAAACCTCGGCTGATACGGCAGGCATCTCAGTCATATCAGTTAGGTGTGTAAGTCACAACTTTGATCATAATAGGGTAATATACATCGATTCAGTAATGATTTGATGATTTGGTTATGGTAATATCACAAATTCTGCCATGATCCATTATCAATTCAATTCAGGATCCAGCACTCAACATAATACAATATCACAAGCTCATTTAACACAAATACTTCCATTCATATTTAATCACAAAAAGCAACAAAATGTCAGTATATACTTTTACTGCTGCGCTCAGTGAGACATTTCAATGAACATTTTTTTTTTAACAATAAGATTATGTCAAATTTAAATAACATAAAAATAAAAGACAAAACTTCTATTTGTAGACAGTAGATCAGGTTATAATGTGAACCTTACTACTATTTAAAGAGTCAGACAAAATATCCTGTAAACTTAGTCATAATATCCAAGGCAGTACAGTCTAACATTTTTCAAAGCACACACCACACCTTTGGATATCAGCATTGAAATTTTAGTTGTTAGAACATAGCAAATGAACTACTCCTCATGTTCTTTCATAAACATGTAAAATAAATTATTCCTATATTGACCTTTGGTCAGTATTTCCAGTTTTAAACAATGTTGTTGTCTTATTGATCACTGAATTAATGTATCAATACAGAATTATTATACAGATTTATTTATATACTCCTATTTTTAGTCACTGTAACTTGCTAGCAGCAGAGGGAAAGATTAAGTAAACTGTCTGCAATCCATCTGTCTCTGGTGAAAGACTGTAAAACTAACAGATGAAAAATGAGGCAGATGTTGGCAGTGATCCTCAACTCTATCAGTATAACTTTGTCCACTAAACAGAGTTAGAGCTGGGATATACTGGTTGATAGTGACGCATCTGCATATGTATCATGGCTGCCATGCGTTCCTAGTATTTGTTTGGCACGTAGGCTGCTAGCATTGACACAAGGTAACGTGCCGTGTGCATGAGTTGCAATGTTGACTTGAACGCTAGAGGCACTCATGCAAACAAGAGCATGAACACAACAGGTCTGAGGTAAACACAATGGTGGATAGTTGTGAAGACTCTCTCTTGGACCTTGTCCACAACTACCTGCCTCTGTATAATTTTTTCTACCCATTGCACAGTGATAAACACTTGTGCATTAACAGTTGGCAACAATTTGGAAGTGTTTTGAGGGTTGATATTCTGGAAATACAATGGGAACGGTAGATTGACCTTTTCACTATTTCAAATTCCAGGTGCTGTGTACTCCCCCTTGTGATGACCTCCAGTATTAAGCGTTTTTGCCACGCCGTGCTTCTGTCATTTGCAGCAAGTATATACACAAACGTAGTGGAACGTTGACATGTATGCTTGCATTCACAGCAAGTAGATTCCAGCGCTTAGACTTCCAAATTTATCAAAGCAGTGGTCCCATCCTCGACATTTATCTTCCACCTATAATTAATATTGTTCTTTCTGGGATGAAGGTATAAAAGTTAGCTAGCTAGTAGTCAGATGCGGTTAGATAGCATGGCTAGCTGGTTTGAGGCTAATACATTGTATCCTATTTATACCACTGCAGTGTTTGAGGCAGGTCATGCTTTTGATCACCTTAAATATTCCCTTAAAAGTCCTGAATAGAGAATCAATAAAAAACTATTTAACAGCCCAAGTCGATGACTCGGTACAAGTTCTCGATCTTTTGATATGTTTTATTGAAGAAAAGTATCAAACACATGTAACGTTTCCATAAAATTCTATGCATTTCTTTTACTCTATCTTTCATACATAATAGAAAAAAGGTGGCTATCATCAGTTTACCTAAACTGTACAGTTTGCAGTAGTATTTAAAATCTCCAACTACTTTTTTCTTTTGTTTCCACAGTTTAGTTTTCCTCTACTTCAAGTTTTAAGTTCAATTACAGGACAGTAAGGGTTCATTATATACAATTTTAATTATACCTTCACTTGTTAACTTTGTCTAACATTGTCTGGCCTTATGATAAGTGTATTATTCATTAACAAGTTAAACTGTATTTATTGGTGCAACAGAAAATGCATGACCTCTGTTCAAAATAAAGAGTCGAGTGATTATGAGTGGATTATGGCAGACATGCTAAACAGCCACCTCAGCCGTCTCTGTAAATATTCCACTTTTGTCCTTGAAATGTGTCAGAGAGATGAAACTGTGATAGACAGGGCAGATAATTCTAGCACAATGTAGCACTGTGCTGTGAAGAGATGCCTGAAAGTCACAGCTGCCACTGTCAGAGAAGGTGCGCCAAGCTACTGATTCAACATGATGACCTCCATCTCTCCCAATACACATTAATTTACTCATCAGACTCACAATAAGTACTCTCTGTGAGTTATTTAAATATGAGCTGCCAGGAAGAGTCCTCCAGGAGAGCAACATAATATTTGGCTAAGGTCACTGTAGGATGTAGAGAAATGTCTTTAGGGGCACTGACGCTCAGAAAACTGATACTATGCTCACCGTCCAGGTATGTGAGTGTCATTTAGTGCAGCAGCTCCGTGTTGAGTTTCTCTGGAGAACCAGTGAGCTAGCTGAAAGGATCCACACTCACCAGAGTGCTCTGTGAAAGGCTATCATGACGTTGGCCTTACAATAGGGATGGTGTCTGCTTTCCCATTCAACAGTTTCCTCAGTCTGCTACCAGCACAGAAAAGAAGAGGCTCCATAAACACCCATGGTTTGAATATGAAAAATCCCCAAGGCCATCCTGCCTGGAGCTGTTTTGTGAAGGTGTGACTGTGAAACTCTGAGATGCTATTCAATAGATAACGTGAACTCATGGATCATGTAAAGTTTTGAGGTAAAACAACCACTTTGCTCTAAACAGGACTTCTTTGCTGTTTGAACCAGTTTCATCATCTCATCATTTTACCAAACCAGGCAAATGTTCTGCAAGGGAATCAATTGTAAGGCTGCTGACAGCAGTGGGAATGTTTACATATCCCCACGCCTGGCCTCATATCTAATGCTTAACCCATACCCAGTTGCTCTGAAAAGGGGAAAATCAAGAGGAATTTTGGAGTTGTTTTTGGATAACTGTCAAAAGTACAGGAAAACAGGTCACTGCGTGAAGGCGGCTGCCTCGGTATGAGATTCTGGCTTTTTTGAGCATGTGTGTGAGAGAAAGAGGACTGATGGCAAGACGAGGACGACTTCTGTGTGGGTGAGTTGCCTCGCGCCCCCCTAAACATGCACTGGCCCTGCATCTTGTTGACCTAGTTGGTGCTCTTTGACTAATCCCTGACGATACTGCGGGTGGGCTGGGAGGAGCTCTTCTCCAGTTTCCTCTGCATTTGAATATCAGATGGCAAAGGCGGGGCTTTGTGGAAAAATTTTTTTTTCCGAACAGCCGAGGGATTTGACTGGAGTGCCTGCCAACACAACACGCAATGTTTTTTTTGTGCTCCATGCACATCCTTTCTCAATCCCCCACCCCGCCTTTCTCTCTGTTGTGTCTTCTTCTTTCAACCACTTGTCTGACATAAAAGGCACCCATATTTTTTGCTCATATTGACCCACTGGTTCGAAGTGACACTGATACTTTCATTGTGTTTGTGTGTCCAAGAGTGTGTGGCAATTAGAGGCCTGGTTGTAGTCCTGATCGTGTAGCTGTCCACATTATTCAGCTAGCAGCGCCAGTCTCTCAGCTTACATGTGTAACAGGAGTTTTCCCACCGACACACAGCTGACATTGCTGTCTTCTTGTATGAGGTTTTATTGCTATGTTTGGGTGATCCAATTACTCTTTCACCTTGTGGTTAATGGCTCTTCTAACCCACTCATTCACTCAGGATGGGCCATTTTCAAGCATAATGAGTCATAGATATGCTGTTAATGCATACACCTTCAGAATTTTGTAGGCCAAGAGTGAAAGTGTAAAAAAACATGTTTCACCTTGGATGCAGTGTAAAGTTTCTGCTATAGTTTTTTAAATATTTACCGAACACACGTGTGAATAATGTGCATGCAGAGAAAATCCATTTCCAAAGCCAGTGTTGATGCTGGTATTAAAGCCAACGAGCTGCCTTTAGTTTGACTGAGGCCATACTGTGAGGGTGCAGCGGAGGCTGAGCTTAAGAGTCAGATATCAGGGACGGACGCACCTTACTGTCCCTGCAGCATTAAAACACATACACACACACACAGATGGTGGTGAGCGAGGACAGTGAAAACACAGCTCTGTGTCCCTGGGCCCTCGTCCTTGCTCCACCCATCCACCACCTTCCAGCCGTTCCCACGAGGCTGTTAACATCCTATTGACCCTGCTCACTCATTATCAGATCAGCATGGAACACACTGGAGCACTTTAACCCACCCTGGATACACACACACATATATTCACACACACTGGCTGGAGATTACACCGTTTTCGGAACAGTGTTTTGGCTCACTGCTTCATAGCAACACTGCCCCCAAATCCACAGTGGGGCACTAAGCTAGTTTCAGTGATCACTCCTCAGTGTTGTTGCATTTTGACAGAGGGCTCCACCAGGAGCTCAACGCCCACCGGTAAGTCTCCTCTACAGATGCTGGCAAACCCCGTGGGACTGCCATGGCTTCCCAGCATATCCCCCCTCTGCTTATTGTCAGTAAACGTGTTGACATAAATATAGTATGTCTACTAATGAGCTGCCTACTAACAACCACTGTCGACTCCTGAAGACTTGTCAATATGAACGGAGGCTGATTCTAGCTCATTAGAAGAGGATGTCTAACAATAGATAAAAGCATAGAGCTCAGTATTTTATTCATTTGAAGACCGCATCATTAGCGGTTAGGCCATTTCGGAGACATTAGAATGCAGTGTGGACATGTGCAGTCTGCAGTGGCCTCCTTCCAGCTATTGAAATTCATGACAGGTCCAAGGTAGTGTGGTACTCATATAGGCACAATGCCTGCACATCTAATGTTTATCGATAGCAAAGCCTACATCGGCTGTAATTATTTCAAGGCGGTATGGGAAGGCTTATTTTAAGTGTCTGCATGTGTGTGTGCCTGTGTCATCTGTGTGCATTTGTACTCAGTGTTTGTTTGTGTCACACAAAAAACAGATTAGTGAAAACACTGAGGTAAAATAAGCAGCCTGACCTTGCTCTGAAACTGAAAGGCAATCCTCTGAATGATCCGCGGGTCAGTAGCTTTGTCCTTCAGACAGTTAAAGTCTATCCTTCTCATCTCCTCCCTCCCTCTCCCCAGCCTGTCTCACAGTTTCCTCCTCTATCCCTTTTTCTCTTCGCCTTTCTTCTACAGTAGTTGCTTTTACATTAAATCTCTCATTTTCTGCCCCCCCCTCGCTTAAAATGTATTCTATAATTTCTGTCTCTCAACATCTGTCTCTCTTCGTGTGTTTCACACTCGCACTCAAAATACATTCAAAACTTTTGAAATGCCTGTCATCTTTTCATGTCTGCTCTTTGAAAACGGCTGTTTATGTTTTTTCAGAACGTGATTTTTCTTCATGACAAGCCGTGATGGCACTGATGTGTCTGATCTGCTGCTACGCCTCAAAGGAAGAACAGCAAGGCGCAAAAGGCGACAGCAGCACTACCAGACATATTAAAGACTTCCTTCCTTCTCTTTGAGCTGTGAAATGTTTGACGCGCTAAGAGCGTGGGCAAAAAGAGCCGCAAGGTGAGCGCCTACATCTCCTCCACCTTGCCCATCCCTTTATATGTAGAAAGTCCCAAGTGCTTCTGTGCTGATCTGTTCTGTAAATTGCATATGTTTCTGCAATTTCCAGATGTCAGTTATGCAATGTGTAATTACAAAAAGAAGCACGACTTGTTGTACATGGCAATGTGTGTCTGTGGGCACACGTGCACCTTTTAATGTCACCTTACTAGAGTAAATGTTTAAATGCATGTTACAAGAGTCATTGTTTGGATGATGGTATTTTAAAGTAGCTGTAAACGGGATAATAACTGCCTGGTAATCTCACCTCACATTTTTTTTTTACTTTAAAAGTTACATATTACATTAAATACCAGCAGGGTATTGTCTTTAGGTTTACTTTTAATCTGAAGGAAAAGCTGCAAACTAATCAACAACAGCATCATAGAGTGTTTTTTCTCTCTCACTCTTTTAACTGAGCTGCTGAAAAACTAGATTGAGGCCAAACCGACAGGATGTACACTGCAAAAAGATTTATCACAACATCTGGGTTTTACCAGCATGAATAAATGATTGAGATGGTAATCCCCTGATCACGAAAGGAACATTGACATACCTTACTTCAGCCTATCTGTATCTTGTGATCCTGTTGGAGATAAGCAGATACACATATCATTGCCAACATGCATTAAGCACTTTGCTCAGATTAAAACATTATTAACAACAAACAGCTGCTTCTGAGCAGACTGAAAACCAAACACCTTTCATCTTCCATAAATTGTATTTGATTAAAATGCAGCTACATTAAACTAAACTTAACAGGAGCTGCAGCAAGTTGTACCATAGAGCTTCTCACAAGCTGTGTTTTAGTTATAGAACGGGTTAAATAAAGTTTGAACAAATATTTATAGGTTTAATGATCTTTACTTTTTTTTTTTTAAGGAAACACATCCGCATGTTGGGACTGGGAAGCCATCTTGTAAAGATTATTGCCCTGTTAACTGTGCAATACAACTTATGTTGCCTGGTCAGATAGAATCTGATGAAAAATGAAAGATGGATGAATAGAAAGAGTAGATTGGTCTTATTAACAGTAATTGAATGAAAGATCTGCTGATCAACAACTCCAATTGGGCCAAAATCTGACCCCTGTATTTATACAGATATATTTAAAGGACCCATGTCATGTTTTTTTGTATTATCCCCTTAAACATCACTCACAACTAATGTTTAGTATTTTTATCCAAAAGGAACTTGATTTATCCAGTTTCTCTGGACTCCCAACTTGTCAATCTGTCGCTCATCCACTTGGCCCCAATCAGGGGGATGACGGTGCACTGTCCAAGCAGAACAAGCAGATGCTAGCCGCTAGCTGCCACACTTGGTTCCTGTTTAGAATGCAGGCACTAGTGAAATCCACCTGGACAGCCTTGGGTGAGCAAACAGGCGACAGCAGCTAGTAGTATTTAGACCAGCTCATTAACTTGGCCTTGTTCAGGTAGACTGCAGCCATTTAACAAGCACCAGCAGACACTAGCCATTAGGTACAATACACCTGGGCAAGGCCAGGATTAAGAATCTAATGAGTATAAATGATCTGACCAACCAAACATTTGTTTGTGCAAACCTTGAATTGTGCCTTTAGGATTGCATTTATGCTCAGACAACAGGATCAGCCTCTAAAATGATATCCTGCCCATTTCTGTTCCTGACCAAATGCTAAACATATCATAACATGTCAAGATTAAAATACATCTTTATTTTTAATATAGGGACTTATAAACCTCATTTCCACTACCGTGTCTGGATCGGTACGGCATGTATTGGTTTGCTTTTTTTTGTTTTTGTTTCCACAGGCAAAAACTGGGAAGACTACCAGCATATCCAATCTACATGGTCCCAATTTTTTTGGTACACCCCAACTGGTGTCTCAATGTCACTGATCCGACCCAAAATTTTGGGATCAATTGTGCGTTGTGTTGTGTGTGTGTGTTTTGTCTTTGCTTTTGATATGATTCAAGGAAGGCGTCACCCTGGTATGACCTCATGCTATCATGTAGCTGACACATCTATTGCTATCCGGCTGTTACGCCGCCTACCAAGCAGGGGTACAGTTGGCTGTGAAAATGCAACAGAGAACAAAGAGTTTACCAAACTGCACAAAAGCGTCTCATACTAACACAGACCCAATGGTGGAAACGCACTATAGAACCCACAGCAGATAAGACTTGGTGGTTGGTGACGGGTTGGTGGATCAGATTTTGGTAAGAGTTTCTTTTAACTAAAGTTTTTAACCATGTTCATTAATGCAAACATGCTATTTAAGTTGGTGAACATTGTTCAGATGCTTTTTTCTTAACATATGAATGGACTGCTATTGTGAGGTTTTGCAAAGATAGCATTAGCATTGAGCTAATATTGCCATAAGAGTTACTATAGACCTTTACACTTACACTGTTGATTTTTATGTTTAAAGCACTAAAATTACCTAGTTTAGAATTAGTCATGATAATATTATAGATAAAATCATTTTAACTATTCAAGTGCATCTGCCCTGTCCCCCACAGTTAGATCCAGGAACACAGCACCTATAATTTACTAAACAAGCAATTTCTTTTAGGTAATAAGAAGACATTTACAGAAGATTTGAAGTAGATTTCTAAAGACTTGGAACTGATACAAAGGTGCAGATAAAATTAGTGCCCCCCCACCCACACCCCCGCTCCTCCCTGACATTGATGCAGAGGCATGCATTTCTCTTTCTAACCTTGACCTTTAGATGTGTTTGGGCTGCCTCTCACCCACAATAATGTCCATGTATGGACTAAAACAAATAAAAGGCACACATAACTTTGAAATAATTGTAATGAAATAAAGGCATTGTATAAAGAAAGCCAGTTCTGCTGCATGAGTCATTTTCTGAGAAGGAAATTATATTCAAAAGAGAAAAAAAAGGGAGCTGTCCCTGTAGATTTCTTCAAACATACCGAAGAGGTTGATCAACTACAGACTTTCAGTGCGGTTAAAAATAGAACTGTGGGTGCTGTTATGTTAAAAAAGGTTGTTGTGATATGAGAGTGCACTGATGCCCCCTTACCCTACCCCACAACCTCCACCACTGCCACAGAATAACCGATCGATTGGAGAGTGACAGCAGTGGGAAATAGAGAGAGATTTAGGATTTACATCGTCCTCTGACATGCTCATATAAACGCCCCCCAATGATAAAGAGACTACACTCTGACAAGGACACCAATTGTCATTTAGCTGCTCACAAGTTAAAAGATTTGACATCCCCCCTCCCTCTTTCACTCTGTTCATCTCTATGTCCCGGTCTTCTTGCAGATTTCAGAGGAAAGCGTACAACCTTTGTGAATTATTTAGTTTATTGACCTCTGCGGGGATTTAATATGAAGGTCGTTTCCTGCTGGCAGAGCGAGAGCTGGCGGGGTCCTCAGGTGACACGGCCAAGGTCGGCCGTCTCCCTTCAGTTAATAATATATTTGTCACACGCAGAGTGTTAGCCCCCGACACAGCGCTACTGCCTTCCACTTGATTAGTGCAACCAATAAGGACTGCCAAAGATAATAAAGTAGACATTGGCTTAAGGAGATGTGTCAAATGTCCACAGCATCTCTCCCCATCTACCCCCCGCAACACACACACACACACACACACTGGAGCAAGAGCCCACACAAATCCACATCCTCTCTGTCCCTCCTCCCCCTCTCTGTTCTTGTTTTATTGTTTCCTAGATGAAGGTTAAAGGGAGATGCTGAACAGACAGAACAGCCTGAGGGCCGTGGAGGGCCTGGCTGCAGCAGCCGGTGCAGTGGGAACCAGTAGCAGCCAAGTTGAGGGGGGGGGGGGGGGGGGGGGGGGGGGGGGGGGGGGGGGGGGGGGGGGGGGGGGGGGGGGGGGGGGGGGG
>JBAMHW010000017.1:815821-840716 GCA_037177495.1 Rhadinocentrus ornatus
GAAGCCGGGGCAGGGGGAAGCAGGAGAAAACAACTTCACCCCCCCCCCCCCCCCCCCCCCAACTTCCTAAGGTCTATATGCTGTGCTTTGGAGTGTCAGAGGGGCAAAAGGGTGAGTTGGTCAGAGCCACGGGGGCAAGTGGCTTACAGCAGCTGATGTACAGCAGAGAGCTGCTGGTTCCTGACCGTGCCTGTCACTGATAATAATCACAGAGAGCTATGGAGCCTTATTAGTGCTGCCGTTTGGCTGAGACAAAATGGCGCCCCAAAGGTGCTACCCAGGTGAATTACGATGAGAGGAAAGGGGAAAGCATTACAGCAGGGGTAGCAGATATATTCTGGCAAAGTGCTGCACTGGAAGTTGGTCGAGTATGCGGGGAGAAAGAGCAGGGGTTTAAATCTGTGAGGACAGAACAAGCCTTGAGTGCAACATTATTGATTTGTTTGTATGAGTGCGAGTGATAATGGAGTATGCAGGAGGCCCAGAAATGACAGGCAAGATGTCGGTGGTGGAAAAAAGGTGCTACAGTCAAGGGTGAACCACAGCCCGTCTCCTGTTTGTCCTTTTCCTAGAATAGTTTGCATTAGGGGGTCACCATGAGATGAGTCTGCCAACATGTAAGGCCAACACTTGTAAGGTATTAGAGACAGCCGCTGACAATGCTATTAATCAGGTTTTACAGTATGCATGCATACATATACAATGACACATAAGGGTTAGGAAATAAAGAAATCATCTTAAAAATGGAGCAACAATAGTACAGTATAATTAAACTTTATCAGTACTTCATTAGACATCATGTATTTCCAATTGAAACCAAAATTAAATCTCTGAAAGTCATAACAAAGGCTCTGCAGCCCATGTTAGAACACCACAGTGGGGGCTGATGAAGCTGATATCATCCCAAATTAAACAGTGGAGAGCAAATCGAGATGGGAGGTGAAATCTGTCAGAGCATTAGCATGATCTATGATTCGACCGTTGGAGGGACGCAGTACATTTTCTCTGAACGAGCAGATTTCTTGAGTCTATTAATGACCCTCTATTCGGGACCCTTTCCCTCTCTAATCTGCACCGTGCCGTGTCATCCATAACTCGGTCCATTTATATCTTATAAATCATTGTTCGTCTCCTGGTCTTTGCTCTGCTGTGACAATTAGGTTTAATGTTAAGATGTTTGCTAAATCCAGATTAACTCATCCCACCTGCGTAACTACAGAATGTATGAAGAGCATTAATGGACACGATGCGCTCCGATATTTAGTTTTGTGGTGCAAACGATACCTCATCTGTGCCCTGTAGTTGCCGTGTAATGAGAGAAATTGAGCATGATTCACACAGATTTGACTCAGTGTGTGTGTTTATGTAAAGATAATGACAGTTTCCTTTGGGGATTATGCTAGCAGGGATTCCCTGGGCAGATATGAATGGAGAGGTCATCCGAGCAGACACTTATTGGCCTATTCATTAAGGAGTAATGGGGCAGAAGTCTAGGGTAAGGTCTTTGGGGTAAGGTCTTCACTTCCAAAGTAACTGTGTCTCAGACCTCATTTGCAACCAGACAAGCCTATTGTAACAGCAAATAAAACAATATTGATTTTGCAAGTGGCAACGGGGCTGTGCATCTTATTGATCAGGATCAAGTACTTATCACTCTCCAGACCCAGAGTGTGCCAATGTTAAGCGCAGGTCTCAGGTCTTAATTACAACAGTGGCCTTTACATGGTTCCATGCGTAATGATGCTCCAATAACACCGCTGGGTTTGACCTTCTCTGTGGCTGGGCAGGCAAAGAGCTGCTCCCTTTACATGGAAAAATGTTACAGAAACACAACTTAAATGCATTTGCCTGGTGCTTTTGCATTTTGTTGTTATTTTTTTTTTTTTTACCTCTGAGCAGAATCCTTTTGGATCGAAGAACAGTTTGGATGTCACATTGTTCACCCATACAGCATGGCATAAGATGTACTAACACAACAAAAACTGAACATGAGTTTTACAAGAAATCCTTTAAACATTTTAGGTACATTTTACAGATGTGTACTTTAACTTCAGTAAAATTAGAGAGTAGCAATTTATTAAAAAAGACGGGACTTCTGCTGAATAGAAAAGCTATGACTACTGTGTTGGTTCTAAAGAAAACTAGTTTATTACAGATTGTTTTGTGAATGTTTTGCGTGCACCGCAGAAACAGAGTCAGATGGAGTTGACTGTAATACATTCAGATTTTAGATAAATTATCTGGATGTAAAAGTGAAAGCCAATAACTTGTAGTGACTCTCATGGCTCTTGTATCAGTATTTATCTTTAAATGTTTTATCTCTGGCCCTGTGATGCATTGGTGTACCATGCCTCTTGCCTTATAGCAGCTGGGATAGACTGGTTTACAGAAAATGGCTTAATCGTGGTTTACTTAGTTCTGTTTCCCACTGTACACAAGTCTTTCTTATAAATTAAATACACTTCCTTGTGACCAATTTTCCAAGCCATGTTCCCAGGGTTAATCTAGTTAGTGTCCAACCTTTTACATCATCCATGCTTCTATTGTGTGTTTATGAACTTTTAACAATTACTCAGATTTCAGATGATCTTTTGGCCACTGACTTGTCTCATAGATTTATTTCTTGTTTTGATATGCATTTTGTAATAAAAAAAACAACCAACAACAAAAAAAACAACAAAATAAAAACCCAAACAAACAAACAAGTAACATCACACCAATACAGATTCCTAAATAGATCCCGACTTTCAGTAAAGTATTTGTATTATTTGTAATAACGTTACTAATAGAGATTATAAAGCAAACGTTACACATCAGTTTGCAAACAACTCATTCAGTTTCAAATCCTAATAAACAAACAATAAACATTGCATGTACTCTTGTCTTTTGAATGGATATAAAGTGATTTAAAACTTGTTGTATCTACCATTTAAATAGAAATGCTATGCACATGTTTTTAGTTTACAGAAACTTAAAGCGGCAGTGTATTTTCTGGATGACTCGGTTGGTGTGCTCTGTATCTCTTGTTACACCATGACATCATCATCAGAGTCTCTCCTGCTTCCAAGTGCATATGGGAAAAGCATCTGCAGAGAAAATCCAGATTTAATTTGAAACAAATTCTCAGCAAACCTTGAACAATCCAGCCTGGTCATATAAAAAGGCAGAATTATTGCAGGTCATCTCATGTTGCATATTATCAATATATGTTTTTGCAGGGGCGGGTCTAAAATTTTTTTGATGAGGTGGCCAGATTGGGGCACAGACTAATAAAAGAGTGATAAATGTAAATTAAACTATTTAAGAAAGAATCTAGATTTTAGGAAATAATTAACAAATTATTTCAACTAGAGTGGTTATCTAATGTAAAAAGTGAAGCAAGATTTTTAAAAGCTAGTTACTCAAAGCTAGTTATTAACTTAAAGTGATAAAATCAAATCAAATTTTATTTATATAGCACCTTTCATGCACAAGGCAACACAAAGTGCTGTACACAATAAAAACAAATCATGCAAAATTATTACAAAATTTTAAAAGCCTTCACATCAAAAATGATAACAAAAAATAAAAAGACACACCCCATAATTGTTCACACACACAAACTCACACACACACAAACCAGGCTTCATGCACACTCAACCCACCCACCCATGCCCCATTCTGTACAAACATAAACTCCAATCACTAATAACTGTCTCTGAACTTAAAGTAAGTATAAAAGTTGTAAATAAATGCAAACATCTGGCTCGACACTGCCGTGAGGAAACGATATCTTGGAGATCCAGTCACACTGGAAGCCAGCCTACCCATGGGCACATGGAGCACCACAGGAACCACCCAGGCCAGGACAGGCCGGGGTCCACATCAAAGCCACAGGGCTGCAGTGCAGGACCCCCAGCCACCCAGACAAGGGCAGTCACCATGGTAACAACCCGCAGACAGAGCAGGCAGAGCCACCGGTGTGAAGGATCCCCAGGAGGAAAACACTGGAGTTAAACAGTAAAAATAAGAACAAATGAACTAAGAAAAAATAAGAACTGATAAGAGTAACAAGAATTAAAATGCAGATAAAGGAGTTTAGGAAAAATATAAAATTAAATAAGATGAAATAACATAAAATAAAATGAGATAAAATAAAATAAAAGCATTTATAAAAACTACTTGGGTAAAAAATAAAACAATAAACAGTAAAATAATAAAACAAAAAGCCATATAAATAGGTAGTAAAAATATAAGAATATATGATTAAATAAGCACAAGTATAAACATAGCAAATTAAGTTCAGCTATAAGCTAGACTAAAAAGAAAGGTCTTGAGCCCGTGTTTAAAAACTTCAAGAGTCTCTGCAGCCCTGAGGTTCTCTGGCAGGCTGTTCCACAGTCGAGGCCCGTAGTGGTGGAACAAGACATAACCATAGGTTTTGGTTCTGACTTCAGGAACAACTAAAAGGCCAGTACCAGAGGACCACACGGTCCGCAAGGGTTCATAATTTGATGATATGTATGTTTTGCATATGAGTTTGTTTGCATATCTGCCTGTTTTGTTTTTGGAGCATTTTTGTGAACATCTCAATCTGCATTTACAAAAATGATTGGGCCTCTCTGTGAAGATTTACTAAACAGTGCTCCTTGAATGTAGCAGGAATCTCAGTCACAGACTTAACAGGCTAAGAGTGAGCATCGCCACTCAAGGTTCTGTCAATCCTTGAATCTTGGTACTAGGTCAATCAATGGTTCCTCTCCCCTCTCTCTTTCTTTTTCTCTCTGTTTGCAGTGATCTTCTCAGAACAGCGGAGGAGGGATAAAAATCAATGGAGTAAAGTAATCACTTGGCGGAAGATACAGCGAAGGCCTGAGGCCCGCCCAGCTACCTGGGTTCCATTTCACGCATCAGCAGCTGCAACACAAACACACAGTGCTAGCCTGTACTTCCATCTTAAACAACATGAGCAGCCTGATGCTCCATACCCCTTGTGACCTATTCCTCCCCAGAGGAAACTCCCTGATTGCACTGCAGTACACAGCCACTGTCTACCCAATAGCAGGGCTATTGATCTGCAGTCCTACACACTCAGGCCTGTGACAGCACCGGTCATACCATATTTCCAAAACGCCGAGTAGCACAAATATGCCTCCTTGCCTCTGACATCATCGGCTAATGTGCATGGGGACAATGCCATGTCAAGCCCAAAGGGTCCCTGTTCGATAATGTGATAGTTTTACAGCTTCATGTGCACAAAGCCTTGCAATGGTCCATTTAAGAAATGAAATAAAATGGCTCCATTTCAGTCACTCACCATCAGGTTGAGGACAATGTCATGTTGATGATGCAGGATTAAACTTGCATCCCTTTTGTTGTTGTTTCTTCCTCTCACTCATACAAATCATTCAACCCTTGACCCCGCTCTATCCGGCTAACATTTGGAGGAGCTCTCCCTGCTCCTTTTTGCACCATGTGACGTTTTTACCTTTGGCTGGTTTGAGAGGAGAGTGGGTGGGGGGTCACAGTGTGTGGCAGCGAGTGCAAGCCATGGGTGGGTATTTGTTTAAGATTTCCAAAATGCAAATTAATTCATGCACTGAAGAGCTGCTGTGCTAACAAAGGATCTACGGGAGAGGTCAGCAATGTTTCTGAAGGGTTAGTTAAAGAAGGGATGGCTGCAGCATTAAATCCTAACCAGACAGATTTCAGCATGTCCCCGGGTCTCAGCACCCGTGTTGTTTATGTATGGATGGGGTCAGTATGGGCCAACCATTTCTGGAGAGGTTATCCATTTTAAGCTGCACTTGTTTGGCTTTAGTTGCTTTATTAGTTTTGCATTGGAGCAGAGTCGGGAGAGCGCTGCTGAGGTGAACTATGACGTGAATGAGATTATGTTTTGGAAGACTGTCAGCTTTTAATACACTTATCAGAAATGGTAGCACATTGCTTAGAGGTGGAGAGTACGTGTGCAGTGAGTAGTCTAAGAACTGAGATAAAACAGGCATTTAAAATGGTCAAATGCAAATAGTCAAACAGAATTTAAATGCTGCGTTTAAAAGCATGCAGATGAGAATAAAGAGTGTCGAACTGGTGGAGGAAAAACTGAATGTTTTATAAACTGGAGTTACCACCTCACAGCTAAACACTAAAACCCAACCATCAGTGTTGTTCCCAATCTAAATCAGCATGATGTTATTTGCTATGTAGATTATGATGATTTGGGCACATCTTTTGCTTTGTGATATTTAAATAAAACTAATTTGCCTTGATACTAAACACTGTGCTGTCTTTGTTGTGCTAGATGTCCATTATATTGGAGTGAAAGTTCATTGAGAGGAAATAAATATCCTGTTTGGCCAGTCATTATAAAACATAAAGCTGTAGGCAGAACAGTAATATTTCACATACTGATGTTACAGCAACCAAACCACAAGTTTGAAATGGTATGTGCTCCACACATCTTCAGATCTAAAACATTCGCACAGTTTAAGGTGGAAAACCAAGATCAGCATTATTGTACTGAATACAACTGAATACTGATACTGAAATGGTCTATCATTAAAAAGACATCAATGAGCCACATTGCTTCAGAGGTTGACCCGCTGAAGATAAAGTTTTTCTTTAGTTTGTCAATAAGAACAATAAGATCAGTGTAAGCAACAGTGGTAGACCATACTTGCTTAAAAGTAAGTATTTAATTCAGGATGCTGGGGGTTTCTCCTCTGTGGCATTGGCTAATGAGCATGAGATTTGATAATCCTTTAAAAGAAGGTTCTTCATTTTCTCCCACTTTTGCACCTCAATCAGATGTGCATACATTCTTTGGCATGCTTCAGACATGTCATGCAAAGTTTTGAGAGCAGCATGGCCCTTCGCTGCCGGGACACGGTCACTGTCAAGGCCGAGTCCCCAGGACTCTGACAGAGAAGAGATTATTCAGTGGCAAACTTTAGGTCTCTCCTTTAGCTTATAGGCAGAACATGTTCTTGAGTGGCGCAGGGTCACCCTGATCTCTGATGACTCTCCTCCTCCTCCTCCTCCTCCTCCTCCTCCTCCCCTTGTTCTCTCCCTCGTTCTCCCTCTTCTTGTCTGTATTTTTTTGGTGATGTTATCTTTTCACTCTCCTCCCACTCACTGCTGTTCCCTGAAGCTGTCTCGGGGATGAACGCCTCATTGTTTTTGTCCTTGCACAGCTCGCCAAAAGTGTGTTCCTGGATGTGAATGTAGAGGGGCTTTACACTCGGTTGGACCTTTTTATTGTTAAAGGAGGGGAGGTCATGTCTAGGCCAATTTGACTTTATGCAATTATACATTTCTTTCTCATAATGTTTAATATTTGAGGCAGAATTTAATAATCTCTTTTAATTGTGATTCTTTTGGCTTAACAGGAAATAAAAGAACCATCTGCTGAGCTTTTATTTGCAATGCCAGCCTTAGAAATGGAAGCACATATCTGTGTAAATTGTGTAAAATCTAATGTTATTGTATTGTGACATTTAGCTTTCAGCAGTGCAGGTAAAACATGTTTTACCCATGAGAGCTTATATAAGCTCTCTACAAATATCCTCTATCAGATCTCATAGAGAATGTACAGGATGCATCATATTGGTGAAGGAACCAAATGTAAGAATGAAACAGGA
This sequence comes from Rhadinocentrus ornatus, assembly GCA_037177495.1. Taxonomy (NCBI): domain Eukaryota; kingdom Metazoa; phylum Chordata; class Actinopteri; order Atheriniformes; family Melanotaeniidae; genus Rhadinocentrus; species Rhadinocentrus ornatus. The sequence goes on from JBAMHW010000017.1 coordinate 823,444, forward strand.
GGCAAGCAGATGTAAGTTTATTGAAGGAAACAACAAAAGGTGCGGCACAGGCAGGATAACTTAATGAGCAAGAAAAAAACTAGTAAAGGCAATAAACTTAAAACTAAGAAGCAGATGAATGACAACGGGGAAAATTAAGGTGAAGAAACAAAAGAAACCAAGGAGCATGCACAGGTATATGCACTGAGGAGAACTAACATGGAGCAGGTGTGGCAATTAGCAAATTAAGACCAGGTGTGTAATAAGCAGGAAGAAGAGAAAAAAAAATACACAAAAAACATGGCCAAAACAAGACTCAAAGACCAGGAACTAAGGAACAGACTAGAACAAAAATCCTACAAGAACAAAACGGAAACTCATGTACCATGACTAAACTTCTAACTATACAATGAATGCTAGTTTGTAGTGTGCAGTACATACTGCATATTACATTGGTTGCTAGCATGTCGTATACGACCTGATATGTGTTTTGTTTTGTATCATGCTCTGGCATTTTTGCTAGTTTCATAAAAGCATAATTCATTTATGATACAAATGTTATATTTACTTACCCAGAGGAGTAATACGTACTTGCCTTAATGTGTAGAACAAAAAGTCAAAAGTAAAAATTTAAATAAAACAAATTAAAAGAAGCAAAAATTTATAAAAACTAAGAAGTTGGCATCATGGGATACAGTGAGCAATGAATAGGCAATTTGTCAGATGCAGATTGGAGAATTTATACATACACCACTTGGGTATTTCTCACATATTGCAGATTTTGCAGTAGTTTGCATAATAAGCACTACAACTTGGCAAAATCAGTAGGCAAGGCAAGTTGATTTGTACAGCACGATTCAACGACAGGGGGATTCAAAGTGTTTTACAGAGACACTAAAACATCTTGACACAGCAAGAAATTAGAAGCGTAATTTACAATTAAAAGCAAAAGCTAAAGAAAGAAGAAATAAAATCACATAAAACATTATAAGAAACATGATCAAGTTAAAAAATAATAAAAGAAAAGCTTAAAAGAAACTTTTTAATAAAATGCAGCAGAGAACAGGTGGGTCTTCAACCTTGATATAAATAAACTGGGTTTGTTCCAGACATGTGGAACATAGAAGCTGAATGCAGCTTCTCCATGTCTGGTTCTGACTCTGGGAACTTATTCAGACCAGGATCCAGATGATCCGAGGGGTCTGGTACACGCTACTAGCATAGTAAGCACTTTCAGCCCCAAATGTCTTCAAATACTTTATTTCTCCACCTAATAATTTATTCTCCATCCGGTCTTGTCATACAGAGAACATATACAAAGAATTTAGTTAATTTACCTCATTAAACACAGAATCAACAAATGAATTAATTTATTATGATGTGGACATGGAGAATGAACACCACATTACATTCAGCAGAAATACACTATGAACAGCTTTGTAGGCATAGAATTAAATTAAATCCATGTCACTGTTGTTAAACTTGAACAAAAATGATTCTTAATATGTCTATGTATAATCTTGCTCTGCCTAAAATCAATGAACACTTTCTCCAAAGAGGTCAAGAACACCACATCTTGTAAATTTTTCAATGAATCAATAAAGCACAAAGGGCTGATTTATCTGCTCTAATTTGGAGTCGCGGGAATGGCTTTTAAAGTTTATGCTCCTTTGTGTGCTTTATTTGATAGCTTGATATGTCACATAGTTATGCCTTTTCATTTTACTCTTTCCCTCTGTGTTATGCTTTTGTAATTATTCTCTTTTATTGCAGCTGTATAGTAGTAAAAGTAAGATATAATTTCCTTTTCATGTGCAAAGGTCGATTAAGAAGTTTAATGTCCTTTAACATTAAAAGTTTACTAACATTATATGTTTCTCAATAATATCACCTGATGTTGCCAGTTCTTGGAAGAAGCAAATGTATTTAATGCCCTCACCTTCCAATTATATGAATAAGCAGCAGAGTCTCATGTAAAATATTAAACAGCCTAGTAAATTTAATTTACTAATTTCTGTCCACAGATATAAAGATGCAATTGGATTTTTTTTTTTTTTTACTTTTTTGTTTTTGTGCTACTAAACACTAAAAATAATTCCACAGAATAACTCAGTGTCAGAGCATTTACTTACATATTCATGTTTTGACAGCTGCATCATATTTAATATTCCACAAAGTCAAGATTTGAAGGTTGGAGGGTTTGGATGATAGAACCACACACCTGACTGCCGAGTCCATGTCGAGTCCCGTGCTGAATGTCTTCAAAGCAACTACTGTATATACTGAATTCTCTAATTCACAGTCAGGTTTAGTTACTTTCAGCTAATTTGAACACTCTTTTCCTGAACTTTCCTGCACTGTTTATTCATATTTTATAAATTACAAACTACCTGGTTAAGGTGCTCATATTTAATATTGACTTTCAAGCTTAATTTAATATTATTAAAAATACTACTACTAATAATATTATTAGTGATAATTTGACTTTATAAATGCTCTTCATTTTACCCGTCTCTAGATTTACTAGTGTTATGAAGGACCTTCCTGGAGACAGATAGGATTAAGAATGTCTTTATTATTGACACTGATGAAAAACAATGGTCTTACACAATGATGAATACACTGGAACTCAGAAGAAAACCAGGAAGTTGAAGCCAGGAAAAGACATGGAAAAAAGTTCCATAGTTCCGGAACGAGGTCTGACGATGCTTGACTGATTAACTGGTGACAGGTGTGGATGGTTAGTACTCAGGAGATTGGGAGCGAAGGAGTGCGTGTGTCTGTGGCAGAGACTGGTGTGTGTGTAACAACTAGAGAACAGTAGGCTGCCATGTTTTACCGTCCGCGGAGCATGTGGAGAGCACTACTTAACTTTGACAGATTTTTCTTTTTTAGTACTCCCTAATGACGGCTTTTCAGCACTCGTATTACTTCCTGTCTCTTCTCTGAGCTCTCTCCAGCCACTAAAAAGCAGTATGATAATTTCCTTTTGGGTTTTTTGGAAAATGTGGTGATATCCAGTTGCTAGTGTGTGACGTGATGCCCAGGGCTGGAAGAAAAAGCTGTAAAGTGTGGTTTCTCGGTCTTGGGATGCGATAATGTGTTGCATCAAAATATTCTTATCCCTCTAGTAAAGATATAAACTGTAGTGCAAAAACAAAGCAATATTTTAAATACATAATGTTAATACTTGATCACACACACACACAAAAAAAACAATGTTAAAAATTGCAAGCTTCATCTTTTCTGATAAAAATACTGTTTTTTGAGCTGACACTTGCAAGGTTTCCACGGGGCTGCATGGAAAAAAGTGATAGCACGTTTATCAAAAGGTTGCTTAATGTAATATTATCATTTTAAGGGGCTTTGACACCTGGATGTCACACTAGAAAATGAGAGAACCTCCATAAGAAACTGACCAAAAACCGAATGTAAATATAATATAAAGTGTATATTGTTAACTTTGGCTAAAACCAAACAATATGGATACAGTTTGTTGTCTTTTTATTGGAGTGAATTTTATTCAGTGGAGGAAAGCTGCAGTAGAATTTCATCATGTGCACCTTGGCAAATGTGACCATTACATTAAAACCAAAGAGCTTATGAGTGGTGAATACGGGGATCACAGAGGGACACAGGCTGTGCACTCTGGTAAGAACATCAATATACCAATGTATCTTTTAATAGCAGGAAGGTATTTACTGCTGCATGAAGTAATTTCAGCATTAACATTCACACAAATCTTTCATGTAGGCGATGAAAGTCCTTTATACATATTAATCAGTACATACTGAACCAAGTAAAAAAGTGAGTGAACTTTAAATGAGGTTTTACTTCTCATTGAAGAACAGGTAGCTACAGTAATGTTGATGCTAATCCATCATACAGACAGACCGAGTGCATTTACATGACACTAGGAAAATAAAAATGACCATGTTAGTCATACATGTTAGCATGTCAGATGAAATTGAAACTCCAGATCAACCCACGCAACTTATGTGGTTAAGGGTGAAAATAACTAGTAAACATGTACATGTAGAACAATGTAAAATAGACTAAAAGTGGTCTAACTGTTCTGCTCAAAAGTTCCTATCTTAGGTTTGACCTGGAAATAACAGAAAACACCACAGAAGAAGAAGAAACCAGTAACAGAGAATAACCACAAGAGATAATGAGCTCTTTTTCTTTTTGCAAAAACAGTTAAACACAGACTTGGAAAGCTGTCTAATTCATCACTTTACATAACAATTTGCCAAAAGCTAAATTGTTCATCATTTATTTTGGTCTCTGATGTAATGGGTCGGCTGATATGAGCACAGTAATAACGCCACGTAGCATGGCGGGTTCTGGCATAGTTCAGTTACTAACTCTGTTCCCCTCCTGTGCATGTTTACCAGGACAAAGACAGTAGTTCAGTTAATTAAGTAGGTCAAATTTTAACTAGTTTGACTCAGCAGTGCATGTAAATGACTTATTCTGTTTAAACAGGGTTTAGAAATGACTATTGCTGGCTGTACTTTTTGTTACACGCTGGGATTTTTTCATTAACCTCACTTTAGGCAACCATAACAACCATATTTTGCAATTGAAACAGCAGGAATCTAAAAATCTGGGAGGATGTGGTAATTAAAAATGCAAAATGTTTAAATAAAGAAGAGTTACTTGGAAAAATGAGACCAAAATATGTTTTGCTTTAGTTAAATAAAAACTTTGGCAGGGAAAAGTTAAAGTACCGTCCTGCTTTTTTGAACACACTCTTGCAGACTTGTCTATCTGAAGCTTGTGTTCTAGAGATAGACCTTGACTATTACTTACAGAGCACCATATTGTTTTTGACAACTGTCAAGTTACTTCCCAGTTGTTACATGTTCTCTGAAGCCGTCTAGTACCGCATGTTGAAGTGCAACCCATCTGTTTACCCAGGCTGTGCCTGTTTGTTTCTTATTCCAATCATGCACAGTACCAATTCCACACAAATCAAGTGCACCTTCAGATGTCGTTTCTCCACAGGGGGTTGAGTGATCGAGGAGGAGACGCGATGCCTCCTCATGAGGGCTCTAAAATTGATGCGCCCTTTTGGCTCTAGTGAGGGTGACCTTAAAAATCTGAAACACTCAGCGAGCGGCACCACCACTTTCTCACTGCTGATCAATTTCAGTCCTCCACTCGACTCTCTTCTATGCTTCTCAGAATCCGGAGCAGTCAAACACCGATCGCTCATGTGCTTAAATTCTTATTATGTTATGTGTGGGCAGGTTGGGAGAATGCTGCACAGCAGTGCAGTCAGATAGTGTACGCTTTGTTGAATATTGAGTGAGTATCTTGTGCAAAGCTACATTATGTCAGATAGCGAGACAGCTCTGATGGAGGAAAAAAAAGCTATTAGTGAGGATGTATGATGGAGCAGATGGTCCCAGAATTCAAATGTGGCAGCCCCTAACTGCAACTGACAAGCTACCAGTTTCTGACATCCACTCAGACTTTGTGAGTTAGGATTTTGGGGGGAAAGTCTCCTTCAAACTGGCACAAAGGATGCAATCCAACCTTTCATCAAGGGTAAACTCAGGAATAATTATCGCACTTTGACTGGCTTTACTTTACCGGTTATTTGATAATTACTCTTGTCCCTGGAGATTTCTCATTAGGGTGATGACCTTGGAGAGGTGCATGCACCATTGACATCTTAACTAGAAAGCAGAACATGCGTGCACAATGCACATGCAGGGACACTCTGATTGCATTGTTCGCTCAGAGCCAACTGGAGCGGAAAAAGACAGTGGAAGTTCAGAAAGCGTAGATTAAAAAAACAAAAAAACAAATGTGATAAAGTGCTGCACGGGCAAGACATTTTCAATGACCCCCCCTCTCCCTGACACACACCTAACCTCCAACCAAAGCTCATGCACACCAGGACACACATACACACTCCCTATAGCCCATTACCTCAACCTGTCTCTCTACCTCCCCCTGACCCTGTCATCTCCCTGAACTCATTACTCCCTCACCAACTACCTGCCACTGCTCTTCAACCCTCCACCTGTTTTCTCCCCTTGTCTTATCCTCGCTCACTCCCCACAGGTCAGCTCCCTGTTGGTGTCAAGGAAGGCAGCGTGGTGAGTAATTCTCCCACTGATACCGGGCTTCTGACCTTTTGTTGCACCTTAAGAAAAGAGGAATTTTTCTCCCTTCTCACCAGTGTCACTCCACATCGGTCGTGACGGCTCCCGGTGCATTCTGGGTCTCATTCCTGGCCTTGGACTGTGAGGATGAGAGGTGGGGGCTGTGGGGGCGGCGGAGGGGGGTAACGCTTGTGCTGTCATGGCTCGGAGTGTCAGACCTGACCCCCCAGGTGGCCTACAGGCTGACAGCAGACAGACCTGCTATTTGTTGGCTGAAACACCTCTGAGGAAGATGTCAGGCAGCATTGCACATCACCTGCCCCTGAGGGCTCTCCATACACTCCATTTTGCTTATATGAACAGCATCCATTCAAACATTGCGTTCATTCAGTCGCCATAGCCTTATGTGGTGTGTGATCGAAAGCCATCTTTAGCAGGCGCATCATCACCTTAAAGATGAAGTGAGTTAAAGAGCAAAAATGGTGAAAAGAGTGTGCATGTCACTTTACTGAAATCATAATCCTGTGTGTCGTATGAGCTCTCCTGGCAGTCAGTGCTGAGGTTTAGAACTGGGGGGGGGGACTTCTTGTATTCTGTGGTTAGGACTGAGTGAGAGGTGTTTGATTTCCCCCCTGCCAGCAGCATAACCGCTTTAGAAAACACAAAGCCAGCAAACACATTTGATAACATGCAATCTCATAAAAAGAGAGAATACGGCTCGAAACCCCGAGCATGGAGGTGCACAGGGCATCAGCAGCTGCAGTGCAGTTCACACAGGGGTTAGGAGGACAGAGCTGAAGTGTAGGCCTCAGAAATGATTAAAAAGAAGGGGAAAAAAGCAAAAGTTAAATGCGATCCTGTCTGTGTTCTTCCCTTCTTCTTCTGGCCTTAAAAGCCTCTTTTCTGCAGCTTTTCCTAATTTACATTAAGCTAGAAAAATTGCTAATTTCTGACCAAAAAACAGGTTTATAATACTATCCTATTAAAAACACACATGTTGACAATGTCCTTTCCATGCTGCTTCGCGATCAGAGAAGCAGCACTAATGCTCTCGACTTTACACACTTGGATGCACATGCGTAGGGGTGGGACTCTGAAAATTAGAAGTGGGATAACACTGTTGGTGTAACAGTGACAATTCCTCTCTTTTATATCTTTTTTAAAGTAGGGTGTTGGTTGTTGTACAAGCCCTTCGCTCAGGAGTCCTAATTTCCTCATGCTCCCACAGTGGCAGTCCCTTTGTCAGTGTCAAGAGCTTTATAGTTATTTCAAAGCCTTGGGGATATATATGTATGTATGTATATATATATATATATATATATATATATATAATTTTTAAGATAAAATCTGAACTATATCAATCTGCTGGATTATATTGACTTATGAATATACATGCTAACAAGGATTGAATACCTTCCACACTGTCATAAAAATACAAGGTAATGGGCACCTGTGGGTTTCATGCTATACATTACAGTTATGGTTGTTTAGGACATTTTAAACATACATTTTGTTATTTAAAGTATCACTTTGTGAGTAACTGGCCAACTGTACCTGCATTCCATCAAAGACCAACTTACATGACAGGGAAAGTATAGCATAAGATAACTGTAGCATATTAAATCAGCTGTTAAGTGACGTTATTTGGCCAATTAGGGACAGGGAAACTAAACTATGACTGCATATTAACATATTCATATTATATACGGCTTGCAGTATAGCCTATGTTAGCATGTGGTTGCCTATTTGCACATCCTGCAGATATGGAGCACAATTATTTTGAAGTTTTTGGCATACATGGGCTACTCCTCCATTACCAAAAACAGGTTCACTCAGTGGCATCAACAAAATCATTTTCATGCTTATATAAATACACAGACACAAAAAAGGAGCTAATCAGGTGTAATATTTTAACAAGACTGACACACGATCTATAAAACAATTTCCTACCCTTTAATGTAAATGCAAAGTTGCTCAGTTTGGCGTTCGCTTTAGTTTTAACAGAGTTAAAGTAATTTTATATCCTTCACATGTGCTACCTGACGGGCAAAATACTGAACATTTCTTTAGAAAACCAAAAGTAGAAATCAGGTTTAGCCTTGTTAAGAACAGTTGAGTTATCTGGCTAATGAATGATGAGATTAATTTTGGTTGAACACAAGTTTAATTTGTTTGGATAATAAATTGTGCTACTGATATAGTGGAGAGGAGGTGGGGTGATGCAGTTGAGACTGCAGAATACATTCTCAATGTTTAAGTAGAAGAAGAGTAAACCATGTACTGTCGTGACCAGGTTCAAGCTGACAATAAAGCAGCATGTTCAGTCAGAAGTTGTCCCAAATTATTTCTCAGAACCCAGAACCTGAGTACTGTTAGATAAAGCTGAGGACACATTTAGCGTGACACTACCTATGAAGCTGTTAAGTTTGAGGCTAAAATCTAACTGGTTGCTATTTCCATAAAAATTATGCACAGTACATTAATGCCTATGAGTAATCTGTAAAATAATGATGTAAGAAAAAGAAGTAAAGAAATATCCTACAAATTAAATCCCAAAACTTACAAAAAGTTTTTAAAAAATGAAGTGAGAAACCACATTAAAGAGACGGGGTTCACTGAGACTATCCTATTTTACATTTTACTCATCACAGAATTTATATCTAAATACACTAAATATGATCTTGAAAGAGAAATAACTAAGGTAGCATACGAATCCTGTATTTTGTTGTCCAGAAACAACAAAAACTACTGGGGTTTTTTCTCTTTAACTTTCCCCTAAAATTCTGCCTTGCAACTTATTTTCTCATTGCTAAGTGTGTAATAACATAGGCCTCCCCCATTACGATAAACTTACAATACTTTCCCCCCTTTCTCATTGATAAACACAGAAGACAACAGCAGTATGGCTCGAGTAAATGAACACCATCTTTATGGTGCTTTGTCATCCCACAGCCATAACTCATTTTATGGCTTTCACAGACACACTGTGTAATTAGGCCGGCTGTCACCACACCGCTGTGAATGAAAGGCTGTGCTATGACACCTGGGTCACACAGGATCAAAGGTCACTCTGGGGCCAACGGCACGAGCGATGAGCAAACATTTTCTGTCACGTAAGCTCACGCACTATAGCTCGCATAGGCCTGCTGAGCCTCATTACATTTTTTAACTGTCTAATTTTAATGTCCTACAATGACACAGTAGATTATGTAAAAGAGGAGTAAACAGCAGCCTTAGAGAGTTAAAGATGAGCTCTGGCCGCCCTCTCCTCTTTCCTACATTACTGTAAGGTTGAAGGGTGAATGTTGCCGGGGGACATGAGCCAGTAGATGGTGATGGGCTTACTGAGAGTGACATTTAAGATAGAAATGACATGAAGTATGGCACCGCTGTGCCCTGTGGCAAGCCACCACACTGAGGCAATGTCAGCATGATCTGACTTAGCCCCAAAATGCTATGAACACCCCCCCCACACACACACACACACACACACACAAACACACACACTCCTCCAACTCACATACCTCTAACTCGCATATCTCTTACACATTTCCACCGCTTCTCATGTCAAGTGACCGTTAACAAGATATGCCACCTTCCAGATGTGGATGTGCTGTTCTCGCCTCAAGGCGGATTGAACTGCACAGTGTTTGCATGAAAAACACACACAAAAAAATCTCTTTTTGTGGGCTTTTAAACAAACAAAACAAAAAAACTAAAACACTGAGAGCACTGAACCTAAATCCACAATGCTACATTTAAATTTGTGTCACCGTGAATGATGTTTACAGCCACATCTGAGCTTGATGTGATTTGGATGAATAGAGGTGTATTACTGTAGCTGTGAATGTTCAGGAAAACAGATAATTGAGGGCTGGGGTGAATGGATGCATCACATGGAAAGCACTGAAGTGCAGCTAACCAAAAAAAAACAATTTTCTTATTCACACATGACACATTGACCTTTGACTTATCTTTCAAACTGTCAATTTCAGTAGGAAACAGCCACAGGAGCCATGGAAAATTGTTTTCTCTTCTGCTTATCTCAAACAGGGCCTATATTTTGTAAGAGATCTGTTTTGTGTCCTACATAAGTCATCAAAACTACAAATCCCAAGGAGAATGGAGATCAGATAGGGAGGTCCAACATCAAGGACAGAGAAGCCATTTAAAGGTGACATTTTCGTCAGCGCAGCAGATGCTGCCAATCTTTCTACCCTTAGCTCTATCTCTTGCCCTCATTTTGCATCCTTATCTCTTGTTCTCTCTGCCGCTCCATCACTTTTTTGGTTTTCTTCTGCTTGCCTCTTCTTTTCTCTCTCCACCCCCAGCCCTCCTCCTCCCCCTGCTCTGTGACGTGCTGACGATGCAGCGGAGAGTAAGCGGCGTAATAAAAGGAAGCAGTAATGAAAGGTTGAGCGAGGTCAATCCACTCACATACCTTTGCCAGACAAGAGGATGAGAGGTCATTTATTCCAAGGGGACAAACTGTTTCACTTTTTGACTGGGGGGGTTGTCAAAATGTCAAAAGGTTGCAGAGAAGGGCACCAGGTCGAAGCCTCTGGGCTGAGATTCTGTACGTCCTGGGGTCAGAGGTCAGAGCAAGAATGCTGGCTAAACGAAAGGTTGGGAGCAGGGTCGAAGGTGTGGTCCCCCCTCCCTGGTTTGGCTGAACATGTCTGAGTAGACAGTAGTTTTACTCAGTTGTTCTCGAGCCTAGAGGTCAGGCTTCACCTCTAACAGCTGCAGGTTTAGGCTGAAGGTGTAAAGGTGATTTAATATTCTAATTACATACAGTGGAAGGCATTTAATGGGAATCAATGCATCATATTCAGACTGTCCAAAGAAGATTTACAGGGTTTAATTAAACTTTTCAGAAGTAACTGTTGCAGCACTGGATAAAATTAATGCAAGTAATATAAGATCCCAGGACAGCCATTTTTACAAGACTCAAAATTCAGACTTGTGTAGTTTATGGCAAGACCGGGAGATATTTAATAATTCAGATAAACATATAAATAATATTCAACATGGAAGGTAATATAGATACATATCTCAGATGTCCTGTTAACAACACTCTAAAGAAATATTAGCTAAGGCTGTGCCTCTCAGCACTGACTGGTGACAGCTTCGAGCTACTTTACAATGCATTGGTGAGACACTGCCATCTACAGGAGCAACACAAGACAGCCAGAGTGATGTCAGCATTAAACTACACCTGTGGAGACCTCCAGACAATGAATCACAGAGTGACACAAGGTATGTGGAGTAAGAAGGGCTGATCTTCTCCAACACAACTGCATAAATTATACTAAGTTAATAAAATAGTTATATATTTGTTTCTGCACAGAAACGTCCATATGAGGTGATCCGATATGTTTTTCTGGGATGCAAATGCAAAAATAGCAAGTATCATCTATATACTTGCTATTTTTTGTAACTGCTGATTATTAGATTGGAACATGAAGGGATTAAAAAGGGCCTACTGAGTCCAGAAATGTGTAAATGTGTATTTCTGACCGGCACATTAGAGGGGCAGTACACAGGCAGGTAAAAACAGCAACGATTAAACAGGTAAATGAATGTAAATTGTGTTTTTAAAATGTGTTTTGTGCTGAAATAAATTCATTCATGGAGAAAGTCAATGCACAAGTTATAAAAAAGTTAACAATATGACCAGTGAAATCAGGATATTCACACATCTAAGGTCTGCAACATGACATCAAAAGTCAGCAATAAACATAAAACTGCCCTCAAAACAATTTCATACAAAACTCATCTAAAAAAAAATCCAGTTCAGTAAAACTCAGTGGTGGATTTTCCAAATCACCCCTCACACAAAGATAGAGACAAGTTCATTTTTTTATATTTCACCTTCATAAAGTTTGGTCTTGAGGTTTTACCCATGAGGCAGCTTGATGATCCAGGTACACATTAACAGACCTCAAACCTGTTGTAAAGCAGCTCTTAAAAGGAGTTAATCTCAAGTTAGAAAGACTTTGTGCTCCAACTCTGAGGATTTAAAACACAATATATTAGAAAATTAAAGCTTCAGTCATGAGTGTACCATCTTTGAAAATTGAGAAAGATCTGGGTTTTAGGTTTTGCCTCAATTTCTCGCATTAAACCGCTTAAAACATTAGAGAAAGCTGACTTTCATAATCTGTCAAGACCTTCTGTCACCTAGAAAGAGAACAGCAGCCTAAAGCTAACTTCATTCCACATAAAACCATTTAAAAACAACTAACTGCGTCAGGCTGAAATGCAACAACTGTTTTATTTCTTTCTCAGTTATTTCTAATTCACATACACAACCTGCATGTGTCCACAAATAAAAATCTCAATTTGCAAAATCACATAAAAAAGAATATTCCATTTGGATATGTCTGCCTCCAGTCGTTAGAAATGATTTGGACAGAACAAGCTCCTAAACTTCAGGGGGCTTTGCAGTTTATGTCAAGCAGCCTGAGGAGCATAAGCTCTTCAAAGGTAAAGGCTTTACGAATGGATAGAAGGAACAACCCTAAGGAGAAAAGACCTTCTTGTGCTTTTTCTTTAATAGATGTAATGTAGGTCTAGAGATATGATGAAAGAAAAATAGCTTTGTAGATAAATGGCTGAAGCTATAAAGGGATAAGTGAGAAAGTTTTTTTTTTGAAAACTTTGTGTCCAGTAAGAAGTTGAGTCTTTGATCCAGGAGCTTTTATTGAGTACAGGAGAAATTAAAAGGTGAATGTGAAGTGATGTGTTATTCCAAAATAAAAGAAGATAACAAAGCTTCAACAGGGATGCTTAGGATTACAAATGAAACCGGCTTTACAAACTTCATAATGCACATTGGCATTTTAGAAGCAACCGATACAGCTAACAGCAGCAGCTACATTATAAAACACATGATAGGCCATGAAACTTAGCCCCCCTGTATACCTTACTCTATCCTGAAGACTGAGTCCTGTCACTCTTACATAAAAACTAGTTTTAGCTGCTTGTATCCTCAATTTTAGTCTTTCGGTCACTACCCAAATCTAATAGCTATAAGTGAGGGTTGGAACAAAGATGGATCACAAAATCAAACTCTATGCCCCTCGGCTCAGATCCTTCTTCACAACAACGGATTGGTGCAGTGCTCTCATTATTGCTGATGCATCACCAATCCTTCTGTCTCTCCCTCACTCCAATTTGCCATCATACATGAACTTTGAGATAGCTAAACTCCTCCGTAAATTGCCATCTTAACATGGTGCTGCAGGAATTTAAGCACCTCCATGGTCTTGAGGGCTGTGCTGTCGGGGCATAAGCCCCAGACAGGACCTGCCAAGGCAGAATAAGACTAAGAGTGATTTAAATATGTTGATGGGTGGGCTAATAAGTTGAGCTAAAGGCCTCCCCATATACAGACGCTACAGCTTATTGGTCAGCCAGCCCAGCATTGTGTGCTGGGGTCCTTTGCTACAAGTCATTCTCCACTCTCTATGAACCTCTTTCCTGTATACCTACTGCTAATTAAAGACCACAAGCCCAAAAATTCTTGAGAAAAAAAAAGAAAAGAAAGAAACAGAAGGTGAAAATAAACCTAATCCAGAATTGGTAAATTTTTTATTTCTGGATCCATCATCTCCCGTAGAGAGGAATTTTGAGGTCAATTGGAATGTGAGTTGGGTTATGTAAAGGTGGGAACCTGGAAACATCAATTCAGGCCAGGTGATGTGTGTCAGCATGAACTGGTTCTCAGACATTTTACCTGGAAAAATAAAGGTACAAAAAAGGAAAAAAAAAGAAAAATTCTCAGCAACACAAACAGGCTCTTCGGACTTCGGTCCTCGATGTGTTTGAATATTGTGGGTACTTAAAGAACACCACTGATGCACACAAGCAAGTTAATTTCACATTACAAAATAACTACACACTTTAAAGATTTAATGACAGTCTTGTCATGATGTGACATTTCATAAAAACTGCAGTGAAGAATCCTTCCTTGACTTTGAGAATCATATATGACCTCTTCAGCAAATCCTAGCTCTGCCTCAAGTGTTCCTACATTTAAAATATGTCCATGACGCCCAAAAAGATCCTAGGAAGATGTCTGGGAATGCATTTTAATGCTTAAGAAATGTATTAATGCACAACGGTGCATGTGTTGTTGTGGCAGAGCTCTATCTTTAAGACAGCTGATGTAACAGGGACAGCCAGAGAGGAAGGCTGTTAGTACTTCTGCAGGTGTATATGTCTACATGTTTGTGGACAGATATTGCAAACACATTATGGTTACATCTGTCAATGAAACAGTGTCAAAACTTTATGGATGTGTAACTGACATCATAATGAGGGTCCAGTTCAGTAATGAGCACTTCCAAAACTTACAGCTGTCAGTGCTGGTGTGATTACTTTTGAAAAGTCCACTGTGTACACAGCATGTCAGGAGTAATTTTCTCAGCTACTATCCTCCTGGAAGGAAACCATCTCAGACAGTGTAAATCTATCAACCAGAGCACGCCACCAGGATAGAGCAGACGTCTGAAAAACTTCTTCAATATACTAGAAATAACCCAGTCTGGTTTACTGTGGTACAGCTAAATTTTCTGCTTCATATCTCAACTAAAAATAGTCCACAAAATTATTAAGGGCACTAAACCAGACCAGGATTTTCACATCAGTTCTACAGCAGATGCCAAGCAAAAAGTAGTCCAGCAGCAGCCATAACATATTTAATATACTGCTGCACTAATAGCTACTTAGAGGATTGTGATTCAAACAGCGCGATAGGCTTGTCGTGAGTGGTAGCCCAGAGATTATACTACTGAGGTGCCGTTTAGCAGGACACTAAGTAATCTCCATAAGCAGCTCTATGGCTGAACTGGCATGATTTCAGATGGGTGTGTGAAAGAGAGAATATGAAGCAGGATGGAATGGTGAAAATAAAGCATATAATCAAATACACTTAGTGGCCTCTTTATCAGATCCACCTGTTCAGACAATCCCATGGCAACGTCTCACTGTACAGGCAGGTAGACATGGTCAAGATGACTTGATGAAGTCCAAACTGAGCATCAGAGTGAGAAGAAATAGGATTTAAGGGACTTTAAATGGTATGGGTATTTGAGAAACAGTTGATCTACTGGGATTTTCACGGGACAACCATCTCTAGAGATTACAAGAATGGTCTTAAAATAAGCAAAACCTCCAGTGAGCAGCAGTTGTCTGGACCAATATGTATTGTTAATGTCAGAGTTTAGAGGAAAAGGGCAGACTGGTTAGAGATGATGGAAAGGCAACAGTAACTTAAATAACCACTGATTACAACCAAGATATGTCAAATAGCATCTCTGAACACACAACATGTCCAACCTTGTAGCAGATGGGCTACAGCAGTACCAGGTACCACCTCTGTAAGCTAAGAACAGGAAACCGAGGCTACAATTCACATAGACTCACCACAACTGGACAATAGAAGATGGTTGCCTGGTCTGATGAGTCTCCATTTCAGCTGCAGCATTCAAAATCCGGTGGTAACAGCATGAAGCCATGGATCCATCCTGCCTTGCATCATCTGTTCAGGGTGGTTTAATGGTGGATGACATTTTCTTGGCTCACTTTACCTTTAGTACCATCGTCAGATTGTTTAAAAGCCACAGCCTAGCTGAGTATTGTTGCTGACCATGTCTACCCCTTTATGATGGCTACTTTCAGCAGGATAACGCACCATATCATAAAGCCCAAATCATCTCCAACTGCTTTCTTGAACATGACATTGAGTTCCCTGGACTCCATTGGTCTCCACATTCACCAGATCTCAATCCCATATAGCAGCTTTGGAATGTGGTGGAACAGGAGATTCTCATAGTGGATGCAGCCGGCAAATCTGCAGCAACTGTGTGATGCTCTCATGTCAATATGGAACAAAACCTCTGAGCAATGTTTCCAACACCTTGTTCAATCTCTGACACCAAGAATTAAGGCTGTTCTGGAGGAAAAAGGGGTCCAACTTGGAAATAGCTATGTATACCTAATAAAGTGGCAGGTGAGTGTATATAAAACTGTAACATATAGCAAACAAAAGATTGCTTAACAAAATCAGTCTTATCCTTGAAGGGATATTCCACTAATTCTGCACATGAAGCTGACGAATTATGGGGCTTAAAACGTTTTTTGAGGCACCAAAGGCCTTATTAATAAAGCTTGCGTAGGAACAAAAAGCAGCGTACTCCAAATATAGTCAACTTTTGTGATTTATGAAAACCAAACTTGACTGGAAAATGTTCCTTCCTTCACAGCAACTCTGACCCAGCTGATCTGACCCACATAATCTAGAGAAACGGAAAATGCGACACCACCGGTACAGAATAGAATCAAGGAAATGATGTGAAATGTGAGACATTTGTGCACAATCCACTATTACCTTTCACACCACATCTTAGATATTAAAGCTGTTTGCAGAAAATGAATAAAGACACACATTCCCTAATAATTCTCCTAAGAGCGCAAGCTCGGGGGGTGGGGGGTGGTTTTCAGGATTTTCGGGGGAAAAAGGAGATGATATTAATAAGAACCTCAACCACTAAAATATGTTCTGTCATTGTGAAACAAAATATAGATGTTATAAAATCCATCCAGCTAAAAAAGGTGGACAGTCTGCTACCAGAATGTAGGAGTCAGTACGAAAAGCAAGCTATGGTCATTCATTCCTGCAGAGCGGGATGCAGACTGGAGGCTGGAGGTCTAGAAGACTGGGTTATTAGCGGCGATTGTGTCCCTCTACACCACCCACCTAAGCACTAAGCAACTAGAAAAAAATATTATTTAACACTAAATAAACTGCAACCAATTTCAGATGTATCTGTACATATTTATTTTATAAATAAAATAAAATAAAAATACTGGCATCAGTGTCATTTAGCAGATGCTTTTCTCCAAAGCGATTTCCCACTGTAGGATTCGCACTTCGGTCTCCCGCATGGCAGGTGGATGCTCTACCGACTGAGATATCCAGCCACATGTCCCAATGCCTCTGGTGTGTCTTGTGTACTGACACTGCGATGACAGCATCTGCCACCTGCTGCCACTATTCTGCCTTTCTTTTTTTTTTTTTTTCTTTTTTTTTCCTGTCCTGTCCAGCGTCCTAACATACAGAACGGTGGTCTGTGTGCCATATTTTGCCGGACAGATTTGCTCTTCCAA
>JBAMHW010000017.1:847132-861332 GCA_037177495.1 Rhadinocentrus ornatus
ATTCTATTTTATTTTGCTTATTTATTTTTTTTAAAATTCTATCGTGCACTGTTTGGTGATGGCTTAATCTCGTTGTATAATGACAATAAAGGCATTCTATTCTATTCTATTCTATTCTAGAACAACTGGCACAGTGTCTGTACTTTATTTGTGTTTCGAACCAGTACAGTATCATTGCGTAGAGCATTGAAAAGCACACTAATGGAGGCACATTTTCCATGTCATGTACTGTATGCACATAATAAGTTTCTTGTGTGTCTTTTTACTCCATTGAAATGACATGCAAAATGGAAAAGATTATGATAAAAGTACAGGCACATTTTTAGCTGCAAGTTATAGGAAAATAATTACAATTAGCCCAAAGAATAAAATAAACTTAGAATAAATTATTTTCATACACGATCATGCAGCCACAGGTGAGTTTACAAATTTCCATGCATTACTCATTTATGGCAATGTCTTAGAAACATGTGACCATGCAATAACATATTTTCTCCTGTTTTTTTTTTGTTTTAAAATGGTCACACACATGTAAAACACTTTATCTGTGTGGGTGTCTGTTTGTGGAAATGACTGCAAAGACAAGAAAGCCACAGTAATAATCAAATACAGGTGACATAATCATGCAAACTTATCACTGTGTTTCCTCAGGAGGGCTCCACAGACAGCATATATGAGCCAGCATACAGCCAAACTCTTAAGGAAACTCCACACAAATGCCAATGCAGTCCAGCTCGTTTGAGGCACAAATCTGAGTGGGGAGGCTCAGCTCCATGCATCAACTATGTAAGCTTGATCTCATCCAGAATTTTGAAGATAGTCATAAAGGATGCTAAACATCATTTTCTGAATATTTGTCTTGAACCTGCTGAGCTTGATGCCGGCTAGACCTAAGTATCTGACCATAGGGAGGGTCTGTGATGTAATATGAAAACATGCCCTTACCATGGGGTCAGCCTCTTTAAGCTCAAATAAAGAGGAGTGATGTTCACCGATGCAAAACCTGATGCTTGATCCAGAGAGACAGTGCTCGCTTGTGCAAAGCTGTAGAAAAGTGTAATTACATAAAACACAGTCCAGTTACGGCTGTTGGTCTTATTTCTTTTTCGTAATTGGTTATTTTTGTTGTTTCCTAAAGGACCAACCTCAAAGTCCTGCTAAATCAAAACGGGACAACAGAAGGTGCGTAAATTTCTTTTTAGCTTGTTTCTCAGATCATTTAAATTAATTTGATTTTAATGAAATTAAAGTTTTTTTTCATGATCCTTTATCATTTTAGGTCATGCATGGCAACACCAAGCTTGGAAAATGAAAGTTTAGGTTGGTAGAAAATGATCCCAGACACAGATGTTCATATTTCTAATGTCCTTCTGTTTTTTTTTTGTTTGTTTGTTTCATAGCCTCAAGAAAGCAATATCTTAAGGCTCACTTTGCTCATATTGATCCCTGTTAAACCTCTCTGAATACAGCTTTAATGCTACACTAAGCCATTTTTTCCTGTCATTCTAACCCCCTCTGCTGCAGAAAAAGACAGTCATTCCCACTGGATGTCGTCTGGTGACAAGATGAACATATTTCATCTAAAGAAAGCCCAGAGCAGTGGTAAGGAAATATGTCATACGTGAGCAAAAGCATACTAGAAAACCACGCTCGCTGAGGTTATAGAAACAGCTGATGTAGATTTAAAGAACTTAATAGGGTTTGTGTATAATTACATTCACACACATACACATTCACAATATACATTCACTCTATAAAATAATGTAGTGGGTTTGTGTATCGTATATGCGTGTCATTTGAAAAGTGCTTGCTTGCTTTATTGCATTTATGAACACTTTTTGAATTAAGGAGTATTTTCTTATATATATAGCTTGCTGCCAGAACAGTATGATGACAAGAGATGAGAAAATAAAGCACCTGATTTCTGAGAGGACACCGTCAGAACTACTCGCTCAGGTAAAATTACATGACAAGTAAAACACAATATTATGTTAAAAATAACCCTAACCTCATTCCCTATGGATAAAATATTACATTTGTGGATTGGATCTAGTGTTTAAAGAGCAATATGGTGGATTACATTTTTTATGCTTCCTCGTCCACGTAACAGTGCAATTACTTTTTTGCTTCATATGATAATTTGCAAAGCTGTGCAGATGGTAGAGTGTTTTGTAATGCTGCATCCACACAGCGGTGAGAGCCAGACAAGCATGCAGACACCTGGCATACCTGGATCCTTGTGCACATGGTAATACACGTGAGGGAAATGACTGTGGTCGTTCACTTTTACTCACCATCCATGACATTATGTGAAACTCAAAGTAGATTATATCACAGTGAAGGATCAAATAGGATCAAATCAATCCTTCTGGTTTAAAATTAATTAACAAAATACAATATGTTGAAATTTGTTAGCACAGAGATATAACATGCACAGATTTAGTAGGTTTGCATGACTGAATATGTGTTTGGAAAAGGTTAAACCTTTTTTTAAGAAAAGCTTGGAGAGGCTAGTGACATGCCAAACATAAAAGATCTTCTTTCCACTTAAATATTAATCTCCTTTATATGCTCCTATGCTCTTCAAGGCACCTGGACTTTGTACTATTTGCTACATATTCATTCCAACAGTTGATTAGTAGAGAATTAAATGGTAAATGTTCCTTTGTGTTTAACCTTGTCAGGGTGCTTCTAGGCTCTTTACAACTTTTCTCATTCATTCACACAAGCATTTAAACAATATTCTTGTTATATAAGGACTCGATGAACAGTATGCAGTGCTTACTGCACATGATGAAGCTGGGAATTGAACTGCCCACCTCCGGTTGAAAGATGACAACTCTACTCACTGAAAGCTTAAATTCCTGGGTCCTTCAGTTTGCACGTCAAAAAAAACCTGTGGATAGGATACTTCACTGAAAATTTGCCTTTGTTTCAAATGTATGTGTGTATGGCCTAGTCTTGTGAGAAAGTGTGTGATGGGAACTTTTACTTTTATGTCCAAAAAGTTGTAGTGTCACAATGTAGGGTTATGCATCTGTAGTCATTTCTTTTAAATAAGTGAACATCCATTTAATTCGATTATAATAGAAGTCAATAAATATTAGCATGTGTAAGCTTAACTATTACCAATTTTTTTTAAATATATAAACCTTATTAGTTCAAACCTTAACTATTTGCTTTTAACTGATAATCCTGAACATTCACAACTGAAACCCACTCTAATAAAACCATACGCAATGGATGCTTATCTTTGCACATGTACTTTGATATCTTGTTGGGGATTACATTTCACAGGCCTTTTGTAGCTGACTGTGCTAAACAGCAGGCAGTTAGATTATGTTTAGCATCATGTGATGCTTCTGCTGCTTCACTAGGCAGAGTTATTGAAAGAGTTGTTGTAGCAGGAAACAGATGTTTTGTTTACATTTAACAAACATTTTTATCCTCATTTTTAATTCTGTTCCTTATCGAGTTACAGGCCTTGGTATACTTGAGAACTAAAAGAAGATGTCATTGTTAAAAAGATTACAGCCTTCTATTTCTTTTTTTGTAAGGTAATGTTTTATGAATTTGTTTAGGATATCAGATTGATGACATCTAATGTTTCTGTTTTTAGTATAGTGAACCTGCAGATGATGCAGCACAATCAATACAAGCCACAAGAAGACTAAAAAAATTAAAGAATCTTGTTCAAGCAAAGAAGCGATATCAGAGTAACAGTGAAAAAGTGAAGAATGCAAATGACAAAAATGGTAAGTTACCATGAATGATGTGGGGTTTTTTTGTTGTCAAGAAGCTGTTGAAGAGGCTAACAGAAATTGATGGTCCTCAGACTGTTTGGCAGAGGTGGTGAGAAACAACAACGCTGTGCTAACCTGCATCAGCTTGGGGAGGAGGATGGAGAAAAAGTCTTCTAAAACTGCAACATCACCCCAGCAGCTGCATCAACACCTCGACAGGGATCTTCATGAAGATCCAAAAGAAGAACGGGTCTGGAGTCCAAAGATTGGAAGTCACCAGTGGAGGCCTTTTGACTGCCCACAGACCTGGACTCCCTTCTATCACACCTGCCAGCAAACTCAACACGAACTGTGGGCCTGTGGTGGCAGTTTGTCTCTGCCTCAAACCTCAGAATGGGATCGCTTTGAAAGTCTGATAAAGGAACTGAACAGCAAGCAGTCAGACATGTGTCTTCCACATATGATCCGCTCCATCACAGATTTGCACTTCTCACAAAACACAGTAAGACACACCCTGGCATTATTATTTATATTACAATTTTACAACGTCTAGAAAAAGCTGTAAATGGAGTAATGGAAAGTAGATCAATGACCTATATAGTTTGTCAAACATGAAGCTGCATTGGGTATACTTGTTACCAGTAAAGATCAGTGAAACTTCTAACTTTAAGCCTTTGTTTTACTCTTGCTAAAAAGCAGCTTTAATCTGTGAAGTGTGATTCTTATCTGCAGTCTGCTCCCAGATCTCCAAAGTATCATTAATCTGTGCTTCGCAGGGCTTGACTTTCTTAAAGGGCATAAAAGATCCTGCAGACCCACTGAGCTGCAATTGTTATTTTTTCCAGCTTGTTTTCTTTATTGCTGTGGAAAAACTCCTAAAAGAAAACAAAAAAACTGACAGTGTTGCTTTTACAGCCTCTCTTAGCCCCACTTATGCCCTCTAAACTGCATGTATATGGCATTTATCCGCTGTCCTTTCACCACAGCCTGCTTATTTAGTACAAGTTCTGTGTTCTTGGAGGAGCCTGAAAGCTACAGCTTCATGTGAACTAACATAGTGAAAAAGCTTGTTTAGGCTACTGTTTCTGAATACATAAAGTAGAAATCTTTACAAAGAAAAAAGGTATAATGGAATCCTACCATTATATAAAAGTCAAACTGTCATACCGTACGATACACTGGTAAGACATTAAAACCACTTAGTTATAGTCTTTTATGCTGCTCATTTTTATATAAGCAGACTTCTATAAGAAAATCTTGAGTTCTGTCTTGAGTTCAGGTTGGGATTTACTTTGACATGCAACCCTCACCTGAACACTGCTGCATAGCATTTTAAACCCCCATGGCTTCTGCACTTCCAGTTGCAGGATAAAACATCAATTATGGCACCAGGGTGCTAAACGAAGTATTCAAACTTCACACATCCCAATTCATGAACCTGATCTAGTCCAGGGGGGTGTGCCAGGGTAAGCCTGGTCCTCTGAAGTGAAACCTTTCAACCTAAATAACCCTGTCGGTACAGCCATGCCAACCAACACAACCATTTGTAGAAATCATTAATTGTTCAAAAGAAAGTCCACCTTTTTCAGTTATTAAGTTTTATGTATGGGGACATTTTTCTTCAGTATAGCTCAGAAACAACTATAAAGGTCTCAGCTGCTTTCTACATGAGCAGAAACGCAGGTGGTGGTTGCTGACAGGATAACTATGCTCATATAATAATAACCATCAGGATTCAATACTTAATTTGCTCTCTCGCAGCCAAATATAAGCACTTGGTGGTACACTGTACATCCAATTAGTGCCACACAGTATGATTCTGACTTTAAACTGTTCTTACCAACTAATAAGTCCCTGATTAGATGTGTGTGTATATATATATATCTATACATATACACATATATATATATACACATAATTACACATAAATAATGCATAGGACTGACATGACACAAAAAGAACTTACTTTCTTATCAGACTGGTAACTGATAATCAGACTTTCAGAATCAGTCTTTTTGACTTTGTTGTGTAACTGAGTTTCTCCAGATGTACATTTCCCAAATCCCTTAGCCCCACTTTAAATGATGGGAGCTTCTTAGATTTCCAAAATTACTCAGTTTTCCCAGCAGAAACATTGATAGTGATGACCTGAACTGTATACTTATTAGCTCCCCCGTAATTTAGACCCTGCTATTATCCGTTCCAGTATGATGAGATTTGACTTCAAAAAGTAGGAAATTACCCCTTAAATAGTGTTTCAATTGTGTAAGTCCTACAAGATGACTCAAGCTGTTACCTTTAAGTTTAGCAGTTTGTCAATTTTTTTTCTCTGTTGGCCATGATTATGTTTGTTTTTTTGTTTTGTTTTTTATTTTAGTACCAAGAACAATTGTTTTAACATTTCCTCATCCTCTGACTCAGTACATGTCTGTAATGCTCAATGATGGGAAATAAGCCAACATTCGTTATAACAGATGTTGTGAGCAACTGCTGCTAACAGCTTACCAGTAAAAGCCAAGGTAAATGTAAGATTTCACAGCCGAAGGTGATAAAAATGAAGCTAAATATAATAATATACAGAAAAACTATTAAGACGAGGTAAATGCTTGATAAGTGCAGTTATTCAGCTACATAAAGACTCCTCATTGGAAAGAAACATGCATATGTTGGAGTTGTGTGGCAGATAGGGTTTAACCTAATTCAGAACTCAAGGCATGAATAGGAATAAAGACTATCTGCTTATGCTTTGTGGGTCACATGGGGAACACAAACATTTCCATCTGTCACCAGAAAACATATTTTAATCTGTTTGTTATCCAAACTGTTGCCCAGATTTAGGACATTTGTTACCATCAACAGCACTTGTCTTACATGAAATCAGGATAATTGAATTTTTTCTGGTCCAATCTCTGTGATTCATCTAGGAATTCAACTTTTCTGTTTTCAGCAGCTATGGCAAACCTCTCTTTTTACAATGTGTTTTGTTGTCCGCAGCAAAAACGAGAGCAGAATACACCGAAGCTGGAAAGGACAGAAATCCAGACTTCATCGCACAGTGATGGGAAGCACATCTGGACCTCACCAGAGAAAACACTGTCCACTCTCATTGTATGTCACTCATCCCACAAAGTTTATATCAATGCCTAGCTCATCTCACTCTGAATTAGCCTTGTCTCAGAGATAATAACACAACATTCACTCCCTCTACTAGAACAATCTCCAGTAAACTTGACAAATTCTGATGCTTTTTCATTCTTTCCCTTCTTTTAGTATATTTTTATTGTGTATTTTAAACATATTTAACATTTTGTTTGTTTAAATGTTTTAAACATAAACCATTGAGCCCATCAAAGAGGAATTTCTGTCACCATTTGGGACAGATAATAATGTTTTATCCATCCATCTATCAGTCCATCCATCCATGACTACAAAATATAAGCAAGTGATCAGTCTTCACTGACTTCCAACAGCATTTTCATTCTGTTTACTATATAATGCTGTTGTAAATACATCATAACTTTATAAGAAGTGCAAATGAAAGTTGACTGAAAATAAATATACTGGAATACAAATAGTTACTTTGTAATAAACAGTGATTCACAGTAAAATATTTATCCTTCATATAAAATGATTTAATTCCATTGTAACAGTAATTACTGTAACAGGCAGCCATATTGCACCTAAATCTATTACAGCATCTTACTCAACTTCTTTATTGTAAGTCACAGTTAGATTTACATCCTTTTAACCCTCACAAGCAAATGACTAAATATTGTCATCTAATAAATAACATATATAAGAGTATATGTCTGTGAACAGATCACAACAACTATCTTTAATAGCACGATTGTGGCAGGTTGCTGGACCAATGACAGTTTGGTATTTTTGAGTCAGTGGTTGGTTCTCAAGGGAGTTTAACCTGTGTAGAAATAACTTGAAAAGGTAAAGATCGAATCTTAGATGACTCTCATCACACTTTTGTTTAAAGAATGGGAAGGAAAATAAGTTATTTTAATCAGTGACAGTACTGTTTCTAATAAATGATGGTGGAAGTTTTTAGATCAAGAGGCAGCAAGTTAGGAGAAAACTGAAACTTTACTAATTTTTTTAAAACATAAGTAAAAACCAAAACCACTGAAGGAGCAACAGCATCCACAGGACAAACAGAAATCCAGAAAGGCAGAGATGACTAGCAGGAACCAGGAGAAGAAAACCCACACAGTGGTCTAAATAAAAGCAAGAGTCCAGGCAAATTACAGATCCTGTGACATGAGGATGATACAGAACACCTGGATGGTAACTAGTTACTATTAGTTAAATTTTCTTTACCTTTCTTATAAAAGGAAAAATCTGTAATATTGCAGTAATGTGTTGGTGGACTCCTGACCATCCCTGTGTTAATATAAACTCACTGCAGCAAAGGTTAGTCTCAAAGTAAGACAAAGAGGAAGGACCAAAACACAGGCAGAACTATTAGAGAGTAAGTAGGATTAAGTTAAGGAACGTAAAGGTGCTGCAACAGCAGATTTGACCATAAACTAATTAACAAATCTCATTACTGACTAATAAACAAGTGCACAAAGAAAAGCTATGATGGCACGAAGTCCAAGTGAGAGACAAGGAGCTGGCAATGAGCAAAGGAAAACAATGAGCTTTAATACTGAGGGAGAAAATTACAAATGAGGAGCAGGTGTGGCGATCCTAAAAAAA
The DNA here is from genome assembly GCA_037177495.1 of Rhadinocentrus ornatus. Lineage (NCBI taxonomy): Eukaryota > Metazoa > Chordata > Actinopteri > Atheriniformes > Melanotaeniidae > Rhadinocentrus > Rhadinocentrus ornatus. The sequence goes on from JBAMHW010000017.1 coordinate 855,586, forward strand.
CAAGTAGTAGGTTCAAATGAATACACAATAAACAAGACATAACACTAACTAAATGGTAACTAGACCAAAAAAAACAACAACACTTAAATCCCCAAACCCACAGATCAAGATAGCTATTTGACATGCTGACATGAAATGTGCTAAATATACTTTGAATTTCTTTTTTATTTAGTCTAAATGAATCCATGTTTAGACAAACACCCTGCTAAGTAAAAATTTGTTGTCCCATTTTACCCCACTATACTGTTACTGTCACTAAAGGCTGCTGATAAGATGATTATGTAACAAAACCTAAGATAATTTCCTAGAAACCCCATTATTAAGTTGCAAAATGATTCCAATGTGATGATATAATAATATTAATCTTACACTTTAGACTGCTAATAAGACAATCAGGCTTTGTGGATATTTTCATATATTGTTTTACACTATTTTATTTAGGAATTATGCGGTTTTGTATTGACCATCATACAATTTCTAGTTTTTATCTAAACCTTCCCTCTATGCACTCATAACACAATTTCCATGTAAATAATTACAAATGACTTAATATCTAATTAGACATTATTTGCTGAATTTTAATTGTAGTGTTTAAGAAAAGAAAGTGATTTCATATCTGATTCAAGACACACATTTAATAAAATTAGGACAGTAATATATGTAATACTGTGTTGAATCACCTCTTTTTTTTCAAGAAATGCTGTTTCGAAAGCTAACATTTGTTTTAGAAGTGTTCTCCAATTCTTGCTTGAAATAGGATTTTAGCTGCTCAACTATTTGTAGCCTGTATAGAAACAGTACGGTGAAAGCTCAGCATGGGTAGTTTGGGAATTACACTACCTACAACCCTCTTGGGTATTGACTAAAAGAAGCAAGAAGCACTTGCAAGATTAAGTATATTGCTTGCCAGAGTAGCCTCATGTCTCCACAAAGACATAAGGAATTAAACAGCAGTTCTCTGCCATGACTATATAAGCGTTTCTGCTTAGTTGGTGTTCTCTTTTGTCCCAAATGGTTGTAGTGTAATACAAACAGAACTGACAGAGATCCAACAATATAAATTGTAAAGTAGACTGAAAAATGTGGTTACTTTGCAGGGTAATGACATGCAGAGAGATGCTGGCAGTGGGATGACATCAAATGAACGACAAAGACACTCAAGAAGCTCCCTGGAAAGCCTCTACAGCCTTAAAAGTGGACAAAGCTCATCCAGTAAGCACCTTTAGGCGGCAAACTAACTGTGTTCTTTACACTACAACCCAATGAATTATGCAATCTTGCAGACCCACATATCTTGACACACCACTTTAGATGCTCTGCTGACAATTGGAAAAGTGAAGGCACATCACAAAATTGTGCTGTTGTGTCAGAGACGTTTGTATGACTCCATCTGAACTTAATCATTAATTAGCTTGGCCTGTTGTGACCTCTTCTTTGTGTGCCATTTCCCAGGTGGAGTCACTAGTGGGTCAGACTGCTCCAGTAACAGAGGCAGTCTGAGGCTGGATGATGATTTATTGTTGACAAGAAAGTTTTGTGGCAGAGCAAGAGTCCATACGGAGTATGTGCCAAGTCCATATGACACCGAATCCCTCAGACTCAAGGTATGTATGGCTTGAAGGTAAACGGAAGATTCATATAGCCGAATGAATAAATGACTGCACTTGCTTTGTATTGATGATGAAAACAATTAGGTTTCAGGATGATAATCCCGTTGTAATGCAGTAATTTGACAATGAGTGTTGAAAAAGGGTGGATTGCTGCTAGCTACTGTCTGCCTGTAGTTTGTATTTATGACTTTCTGAATAAAGACATAACAGGTTATGGGCCCAGAAATATGCTATAAAGCTTTATGCACAAATTTGTGTATTTGATAATTGGTATAGTGGATTAACAATGGAAGACAAGAACTGGGCTGAAAGCTAAAAGGACTGTGTTGTGACCATATCTTGCGAGAAAAACAAGCAACTAATTTGATGAAAACAAGCTGTTACGACCCACTTAAGGGGTATGAAGTGGTGTAACAAAAGATGGCAATAATGCAGTGGACAGATGGTAAAAATCCAAGTTTTATTATGTTGAACAAGAAATTATAATGGCTCTGTTGGCAACACCCTGTGTTGGGGTTAGCGGAACTGCTGAAAGAAAACAAACACAAACAAAACATAGCTAATAATAAACTCAAAAATACACCAGCCAAACAAAACAGTTACAAAAAAAAAGTGCACAAAACTGGTGTATTAAACAAAAAAGGTGGAACAGTTCCAATAAACTGAAAAGGCACTTCCAGCCCAAACAAAAATATGCTATTGTAGCCCAACACGTTCTAATTTTACTTTAGCACAAAAGATCAATTCAAAACGGAACAAAGAAAAGGAACTTAAAGAGCAGCCAAACAAGCCGAGAACAAACAAACCCAAAACCAAAATCCGAGAATACTCTTAAAGCTAAACACAAAACGCAGCCAGGATTAACCTGCTGGAAAACATTAAATACTACTCTGAATATCTACAAATGTTGCCACTAAAATTTTTCACACATCCACAATCACAATCAAAACGCCACACTAAACCGCCAAGTTGAGGGGGAAACCGTCTGAACCAAACAGTCTCTCCGTCCAGACTGAACATGGCAGGAGGGTATTTATTTCCTGGTGGAGGACTGCTTTCAGCTTGATTTGCAGATAGTGAGCCAACCAGAGGGGAGGAAACGAAGGTGTGTCCAGTTTCAGCCACTCAGCTGCAGGGAACAGTTTCTGGTACTTGACACCCGGAATTGATTTCAGGTGGCAGCAGAAGCAGCTACCGTAACACAAGCCTATAACCAATAATTAAAATTTCTATTTTGTCCTGGTTGAGCTGTAAGAAGTTCTCTGCTATCCGTAAATTTATCTTTGAAATGTTAGAGCTTTGATTTAAAGGGCATTCACTGGCTCCAAGGCATCAGGAGACACAGTGATGTAAAACTAAGTGTCATCAGCATAGATGTGAAAACCAATGCCTTGCCTGCTGATGGCATCCTGGCAACACGTACAAATAAAAAAGGAATGGGCCTAAAATTGATCCTTGGGGAACCTGATTTTATGGATACTTGAGGAGCATGTATTCAAACATAAAAAAAATCTGTCAATCTGTGAAATATGAATAAAACTGATTAAGAACAGTACCAGAGATGCCCACCAGACTTCTAAGTCTGTTTAACAAAATGAGGTGATCAATTGTATTAAAAGCTGCGCTAACATCCAGTAGCAAAAAGGCTCTCTCTGTGCTGTGGTTTGACCTTAAACCAGATTCATGTTTAGTTTTTGTTTTTTGGAGAATGCTGTGTCTTTTTAAACTCATTAACTGGATAAAAACAAACTTTTCTATAATTCTACTTAAAACGGTAAGATGGATAAAGGTTGGTAGATACCAAGACTGTTTGGACATGACTTTTCTTCAGAAAGGGTCTTACCACTGTCCAACTCAAACGGGTGATACCTCAAATTTTGGCATCGAACTCATACCAAATAAATCCAGGACAAGTATTGCTGATACTGATACAAGCGCTTGAATTGGTATTGCCTTTACTTATTGATCATGATTATGATAATAAAACACACTACAAAGATTTTTATCAAATAAATTTTTTTTATTAAACTTAATTGCAAAACTAAAAAATTTAAGTTTTTATTGTTTATTAACAATATAACAAAATAATAAAATAACTTATCACACACTGACAAAAATAAAGTCAATAGTGCAAATTAGCTAAACAATTAAGCAAAACCTACTACAACCAACTATTGGTTTGCCCTCATTCACTTCCTTTTGCCCACATAGCCCTCTGCAAGAAAAATATCTATCTCATCGCGCTGGTATCGTATGATACCGATACTAGCCTTGGTATCTATATCATCAATATTTAGATTTAGATCCGCCCAGCCCTATTTTCTACATGCTTTTTAAAATTGTTCACATCTCATTCAGGTGGGAGATGTAATTGACATCATTGCTAAGCCCCCGATGGGAATATGGAAAGGCATCCTGGACGGCAGAGTAGGAAATTTCAAGTTCATCTATGTGGATGTCCTAACAGAGCAGAGTTCGGAGACACACATCCACGGAGTGAGACACAAATCAACTGTTCGGGAACTGTTAAAGCGCCTCAGTTTAGAGGTAATGCTCTTATTTGTTCTTTGGATTGTTTTAATGCAACATCATGTTTTACTTACCTTATGAACATGCTGGTTGTTTTCTCTCCCTTACTTATTAGGAATATTCTTTATTGCTGCAGTCGAGCGGTTACCAAACAGTGGATGACTTGATGAGGCTGAGGGAGCGTGACCTGATAGAGTTGAATGTCACTGATCCTGAGCACAAACAGCGTTTGCTGGCTGCTGTTAATTCCCTGCAGCAACTGTACTGTGAGTAATAGAAGCAAGAGCATTCAAGGGCAATTTCATCACAATTATATTGCAGCCAAATAGTAAAGAAAAAATATGCTGAGAGTTTTGAGATTTGGATGGCAAAAAGCGACAAGTGACACCACACCTCACTAGACAAAACTAGGATGTATCCAGGCCAAAGTAAAGAGTTTAAAGATAACAGGATAACCTCAAAGAACATTTCTGAGAATAGAGTGGGACATGCGAGGACATTACCTGGAGACAAATAGGCTGTTCACAATGCACAGGAAGGATAGCAGAACAGGATTACTTACTTCTTATCTACTCAACTCAATGACAACACAGTACATCCAACCAACCCTATTCTCTGCTTCACAGCTGATAGCAAGTTGGAGAATGAGGTGAGGCGGAGTTCAGAGATCTCCAGTGAGGACACGAAGGCAGATATGAAAAACTGCCCTAGAGACTCCGGCTGCCTCATGTCATCTGACAGCCCAGACGACTGCACTGACGATCCAGACCCTCGTTTTCCCTTGGAACTCTTCCTTACAGCTGACATGACAGTATCATGAAAAACAATCCTTTCATTTTAATGCTTAACTTATGGTGTAGCTTTTCAGGTATATTGGGAATCCGCAATATTTTTGTTTAAGTCCTGCAAATTCATTTGTTTTCTGAAATAAAACGACTGTTTAATCAGTGTTAACTTTCTCATCACTCCTGAGTCAACCTTTACAAACATACAGTATATATGCAAATGAATCTGCAGATTCTGCAGACAAGGGAAAAGATTTTGCTGACAAAACTCACAGGTTGTTTTTGTAGTCTGACTTAATAACATTTAAACCAACTTTGGTTTCATGAAAAGAGTCATGATGATATGATAAAATCTTGGCTAAAATCTTTTTTATAAGCCATTTCAAGTTTATTGGTATTCAAACAATGACTAATTCATGTACTGTGCGCATTTGCTAACTTCTCTGGAAACCTTGACATTTAAAATTGACCATCAGTATTTGAGAAACAATTTGTTTTTTGTCAAGGAATCACTTAAGAAGGCCTTTACATAATTGGAGACAGGCCAGGAGGTTAATTTAACTAGTACAGCATGTGAACGTGAGTTTTTTTTTCGTTTTTTTTTTCATGGATTCAAATTATTTTAATGCACTCTAAATACATTTTTGGCATTTAACAGAACATAAAAAATAGAAAGATGGGCAGTTAAAATGCTCTCAAAATCCTGCTAGTGCACCTGTCTAACCTAGATAGCGCTACTAGTGTTATGCTGACAACAAAATCACACAAAAATTATCAATGGAAATCAAATGTATTAACCCATGGAGGTCTGGATTTGGAGTCA
>JBAMHW010000017.1:861432-885804 GCA_037177495.1 Rhadinocentrus ornatus
GGGAAAGCCTGTAATCGATCCTTCAACCTTCCGGTTGAAAGACAACTGCTCTTCCTCCTAAGCCACAGCCACCCATGGTATGGTATTTGTATATCCAAATTGAAATGTTTAATAGCTCTATAGTGATTTCAAGAAATTGTCAAGTGACCTAGTATAGTGTAAAAGGCCATTGTTTTTTAAATATACCAGAAACATCTCCAAAATCTCCAAAGTACCCAAGTCACAAAATTTACTTGGAAAAGTTTTGCACATTTCATTTAATGAAGGTAAAACTAAAAAATTTAGAATATTGCAAAAAACTTAATTTAAGTAATTCAACGTGAAAAGGTTAACTATTATATAGACTCATTATATGCAAAGTGAGGTATTTAAAGCATTTGTTATAATTTTATAATTGTTGCCTCTCACCTGTTACAATGCTGGGATAGGCTCCAGCTTACCTGCGACCCGTAATGGATTAAGCGGTACAGACAATGAATGGATGGATGGATGGATGGATGGATGGATGGATGGATGGATGGATGGATGGATATGGCTTACAGCTTATGAAAACCCAAAAATTTAAATCTCAGAAAATTAGGATAGTGTGAAAAGATTTATTGTTGTTGCCTCTAGGTGCCACACTCTAATCAGCTAATTAATCTAAAACACCTGCAAAGGACTCCTGAGCATTTAAATGGTCTCTCAGTCTATTTCAGTAGAATTCACAATCATGGGGAAGGTTGCCGACCTGACAGAAAACCATCAAATCCTCAAAAAGGTAACTACAAAAGAAGTTGGATGCTCTCAAAGTGCTGTATCAAAGCACATTAATAAAAAACTTGAGTGGAAGGGAAAAATGTGGAAGAAAAAGGTGCACAACCAGCAGGGATGACCGCAGCCTGGAGGGGATCATCAGGAAAAGGCCAATCAAAAATGTGGGGGAGCTTCACAAGGAGTGGACTGAGGCTGGAGTTGGTGCTTCGAGAGCCACCACACAGACGGATCCTGGACATGTTTCAAATTTCGTATTTCTCTTGTCCAGCTGCTTCTGAACAAAACACCACCAGAAGCGTCTTACCTGAAAAAAATGACCTGGTCTGTTTAGTGGTCCAAAGTGCTCTTTTCTGATAAGAGCAAATTTTCCATCTCATGTGGAAATCAAGGTCCCAGAGTCTGGAGGAAGAGTGGAGAGACAACAATTCAAGACACTTCAAGTGCAGCATGATGTTTCCAGTCTGTGTTGATTTGGAAAGCCATGACATCTTCCGGTGTTTGTCTACTGTGCTTTATTGAGTCCAATGCAGCTGCCTGCCAGGAGATTTTAAGAGCACTTCATGCTACCTTCAACAGAAAAGCAATTTGGAGAAGCTGGCTTTATTTTTTAGCAGGACTTGGCACCTGTCCACACTGCCAAAAGAACCAAAGCCTGGTTTAGTGACCAAGGGATTACTGTGCGTGATTTGCCAGCAAACTCTCCTGACCTGCACCCTATAGAAAATCTATGGGCAATTGCCAAGAGAAAGATGAGACACATGAGACAGAGCAACGCAGAAGAGTTGAAGGACGCTATTGAAGCATCCTGGTCTTCCATTACACCCCAGAAGGGCCACAGGCTGATAAGATCCATGCCATGCTGCACTGAGGCAGTAATTAATGCAAAAAGGGATTAAAACCAAGTAGAATTCAAATGCTTGACTATACTCAGATGGTCAACATTTCTCTACTGAAAGTCATTTTTATTGATTTCATGTAATTATTTAATTTTCTAAGGTTTTGATTTTTTGGTCTTCATAAGCTGTAAGACATAATCATCAAAATTATAAATGCTTGAAATATCTCAAGTCTCATCTCTCATCTTATTACATTGCATGTAATAAGTCTATATGCAAGTTTCCCTTATTAAGTTGAATTACTAAAATAAATTAAGCTTTGTGCAATATTAAAAAATTTTGAGTTTCACCTGCATATTAATGGACAGGAATATCATCATGCTCTTATTTATTACTGTAGAAATAAAGTGGTTATGGGCTCTCAGTTTATGGAGCCCTTTTCACATCGGTCAAACCCCCCCAATAACAACCATTTTCATTTTGACTGAATTGGAAAGTCGACTAGTCATTGACTATTAAAACGACTAGTCTACTAATCCCATTTATGCATCTCATTAAATGGCTCTTATTTCACTTTCAGCTTTTAAATCTTGCATGAGGTTATTATGCAAGTCAGACGTGCCTCCTCTTTAAATGTTCAAGCATTGCAGACGTACTTCCGTGATACGCAAGGTCCGCTTTACAAATCTTACATGTATTTAATTCATTTTGTAAGTTTAACGTGAAGTTATCCCAGACTTTTGATGTCCTCTGCCGCCGTTTTGTTCCCTGGTCGGCTGCCATATTTTTCTCCTGGCAGACTTTACTACGCATGTGCAACTCTCAGCAGAGATAGGAAAGAAGACGATGTCTCACTCTGTAGTTTGTTTTTTCCTGGCAATAATCAACGGGTAAATTCGCTTTTGACTATTTTTATTGTCAACAACATCGACTAATCGTTGCAACCCTTATCACTTATTTAATGAACTCCTACAGATTTGATTAAATCTGGTTGAAACTTGTTAAGGATAAGCATACGACCCTTGTGCTTAAAAGCTATTTAAAACATATGTCAGTGGGCATGGATCCCGTTGGATGTTGATGTTTCTTATTTAACATGGAGTCGAGTATGTATTACACCTAAAATGTTTGACAAAAGTGACCTTCTCAACACAACATCTGAGTATGCATTTGTCGCCATAGACATAGCCTACTGGAAACAGAAAGTTCTATGTTTTCACCCTAATTTACCTTTACAAGCCAATCAAAATGCATTTATTTAATTCTTGATCAATACAGAATTGATAATATAACTGTCTTCACCCAGTCTCGTGATTCTAATGGCTTCCTGTTAGATTTTAAATCCTTCCACGAAACAGGAAGTTGCTATAACTCTGGTCTATGTTGATCTAAGCAGCTGATATTTTTCATTCTTTATAAAAATTCCATCCTGAACATGTTTGCATACAAGTGCCCAGTCAGCGTCAGAATACCATCCAGTGGTTACATAGAAAAACCCTTATGTCAAATGCACCCTCCCATCTATAAGAATTTAACACAACATCTTGGAGACAAGGTCATGAATGCTTAAGATGTCACCACTGGCCATAATGGGGTGTCACTTTATCTATAAAGGAAACAATGATCACCTAATGCAGAAAACGCTTAGGCGAGTGAGGGCGTGGCTGCAGGCGAGAGCTACATTGCAGGGTAGTCTCCAGGGCCCACGGTCGTTGCACAGGCCAGAGCGGTGCCAAGGTGCAAGGGAACTTCAACGCTGGATCCAGCTTTATTTATTCATTTATTTTTTTTTATAAGATTAAAACTGGGTTTGGACTTTAATTGCTCTGAGGTTTTGAACCGGTTTCAGCCATTTATGTGGCTATTAACTGTTTAAGTTTTGTAGCCACCATGACTCAGGTTCTTTTGCTATTAAAAAGATTCAAACTCGGTTTTTGCAGTGATTTTTGTTAAATGTAAACAGAAAAATTATAGACATTTAGCTCTTACAGATAAAACACTATGCACCCAATGTCATACTTTTCCAGTACTAGTTGATTGATATCTCCAATGATGACTGGTCTAACAGGAGTTTAAAGCACTATTTTGTAAAACTAAAAAAATTCAGGGAATTCTAAAATGTAGGAAGCTATGAGCTAACAACATTGATGGCACTACCTGAAATGACATGCATTTCTAAATGTACTAAAAAATAGGAGCAGACAAACTCATTGTGTACTTCATAATACATGTGGGTTATAGTGATCTCAGGTGGAGAAAGAGTTGTCGTTATGCTTCCACAATATGATCCAGAGAACTGAAGATAGCGGCTCTTTAGTGCTGTAAATTGTTCAACCCCGCACATCAAGCAGAGATTCACATTGTGTAATGACAATTGCAAATGGTTCTCGCTCTTATCTAAGATGGTGTGTAGCATAGACGAACAAGCTGGATGTCTCCACATTTAGTTGATGATGCTGAAGACAGTAAAATATGGCCACAATGATTTTCATAAAATTTCCACCATTTTTACTTTTTTTTAAAACATATTTTTACTTCCCTTTGCCACATTTTTAAACATTTATTTTGCATATCCTATTTGGACGTCTCATAAGACACTATACTTTGTCGATTTTAGATATTGTTTGTCACTGATAAACTGGACAAATAAGTTTAAACTCGATGAATGTTTAGCCAAGGAAAACCTAATAAGGCTGAGGTAAACACACTAATACCCAAAATCAGACTGTGGAATTTTATGCCACTTTACCACAACCTGAGTGAAATTATGAAACTATGATACAGGGACTCTTATGTAGAATTGAATATTGATGTAGCTTGATATTTAGGCTCACCAAGTCTTTGAGTAAACAAAATTTAAAAGCACTCTAATAGATGTCAGACGGTTGACTGTAAACTTTATCCTCTTTCACACTTGATGACAAGGACCCCACTAAGAAAAATATTACATTTTGATACATTGTTATTAGTCAGATAATCAACACTTTCTCACTCTCAAAGTTGCAAAGTTTTGAATTTTAATATACAACCTAGGTAGCAGCAGATTCTCTTGTAGTTCTCTGGAAGTTCCTGCTTGAGTGTTCAAATGCCCCTCAGTCCAGGTTTTACAAAAACTCAAAAGACTTAAGGCCCATCTATGTTCGACGCAGAAGATGGACACGCAGACGGATGGACTTAGAGCTTAGCTATCCGTCGCTTGACACAGAAGACAGAGCAATACCAACACAACAAGAAAACAAACCAAAGAAGAAGAGGAACAGGAGGTGGGGAGGGGGGCAGCACCTGTAAAAAATTGCACAAGATTTGAAGAAAGACTTTATGCAAGTGTTAAGGGCGTTTTGGGCAGTGGGAAACAACTTTATAGCGATGCATTATCGCTACCAAACAGTGTCTGAAACTGACGTCGGCTCGCGGGAGTGGACTCTGAACTCAGAACTGCTCACTAGTTGAGAAAATTGACTCAACAACCATGGCAATGCAAAAGAAGTGAGGACAGTGACGTATGACAAGTTTGAAACAAACGTCACTATTTAAGGGAGCATAAATGGGCCTTTAATCCTCCCTGTCTGCCTTCTCACAGAATTATGTCTCCTCATTCTATTTTTTTAAAAAATAAACATTTCTTGGTTCTTCTTTCTTGTAATCCTTAACTGTCCAGACAGCACTTGTAAAAAAGACTTAAGGTCCTTTTATGTTTTACAATAACCCTACACGCCAGATGTTTCGTTTCACTGAGCCACCTGAGAGGCAACTCATTTTTAAATTTGGCATGCATTTTAATAAATAAATAAAGCATCCTTCTAATGAAAAAGTAAACTTCAACCATTCGTATCAACTAAACTGCACCACTACTTAGCAAATAGGAAAACACTTGTCTATTTTCTTACCACAAACTCATATGTAGCTACTAATGTAGGATGCTGATTGGACTGAATAGGGATCATCTCCTCTTGGGCCAGTGTCCTGGAGGTTTCAGATGTTTTCCTGCTGCAAAAAGCCTGTCTCAAATGGCTCATTAAGAAGCTTGTGCAGAACTTGATAAGCTGTCGGAGAATCGTTTAATTTTAAATCAGGTGTCTTGCCATAGGGAAGCATCTACAATCTGTAAGACACTTGCCCAAGAGACCCAGAGTTGTTTATCCCTCAGATAGAACATTCATGTTATGGCCACAACCATTTGGAACCTGGATTCTCTTGTAGCAAAAAGCTTGCAAACCTTACAAGAATCCAGCTGCAATGTAAGATTAAATATTTGTGCGTCTGTTTCATATTTCATACTATTTCATTCTTATTTTATTTATTTTTTGACTATATAATTTTGCTGTGTCCTGCCTGCTGTTTATTTTTAATGGATGAATAGTGTGTTAGTCTATCCATAGCAGATAAAAGTTTTATACTTTGCTCTGTGGCCCTGGAGATTTCACTAAAGGATTAGTGTGGTATAGGAAAAAAATAGCACAGAATTGTTTGGACAAAACAGTAAATAGCCTGCAAAACTGTCTATGCTAAACGATACATTGAGTGTGTTGCTAAAACCTTTTTGAAAAGTTGGAGGCGATGCAAAACAAACTAAAGACTATCCACCCAGACACAAAAGAAGTGGTGTCAAAGTTATAGGGACTTCTTAAAAAAATGTTTTTACATACACTGCTCAAAAAAATAAAGGGAACAGTATAACACAGTTAAATGCAGTAACAAATAGCACATCCCAGATCTGAATGAACTATTCTTATTAAACACTTTGTTCTTTATATAGTTGAATGTGCTGTCAACAAAATCACACAAAAATTATCAATGGAAATCAAATGTATTAACCCATGGAGGTCTGGATTTGGAGTCACGCTCAAAAAAGTGGAAAAACACACTACAGGCTGATCCATGCCCCAGAAGTGGTAATGATGTGTTCCCTTTATTCGTTTGAGCCATGTTGGTGACGAGCTACGGGTGACATGATTAGGACACGTGATAACCAGAAATTGTTCTGTCTTCCCAAAATGTTTCACTTTGGTATTGCACAGTTTGGGTACAAACTGTTCCTATCCAAATTCCCAGTGTTCAATGGATGTGTCATACCACTAGTAGCACTATCAAGGTTAGACAGGTGCACTAGCAGAATTTTAAAAGCATTTTTAACTACCCATCTTTCTTCTTTTTCTTGTGATGCATTGCACGAATTCTGTTAAATGCCAAAAATGTATTTAGAGTGCATTAAAATAATTTGAATCCATAAAAAAACCAAAACAAAACACAAAAAAACCCCTCACATTTACATGTCGTACTAGACATCGGCTGACTTGAATAAACCCATAAACTAACCATCAAAATGAGTCAGGAAAAGAATAACTGTCTTTAGGACATATTAGAACTAATGTATTGACAAATCACAAAGTAACCTGAATGGACGTCGTGAATGTAAAAAAAATTATTATTTTTTTTAAAGAAACACTTACTAAATGAACCTCCTGGTCTGTCTCCATTTATGTAAAGGCCTTCTTAAGTGTTTCCTTGACGAGAGAGAGATAGAGACAGAGACAGACACAGAGATAGAGATAGATAGACCACATGTTTAGATGGGTTGTTCATTCCACATATGAACAATCTTTAAACAATACAACTCAATGTAAATGTGACTAATCAGGCTTTCCAGTGATGTATAATACAACACAGGAAAAAAAAAATCTACCTAACTGCAAGCAAATGATTTTGTTGCAGAACCCCCAAAAATAACCCGTCCATTTCACAAGAGGAAAAGCAATCTTCTTTATTAAAGAGTCAATACATCAGCAGCTAAAACAGTGGCTGTAAGCTAAAATTAGTACTATTAAAAACAAACTTAAAGATCAACTTATTCTACAAGAACATCAACGTATCAAAAAGGCAGCATGTGAAAGTTTTGATAGCTAATGTGCCTATATGTAAAACAATCATGGCATGAAAAGAGGCTGAAAAAAAAAAGAAAAATTTGAACAACAAAATGAAAGAAAAATGATAATAAACACACCATTCATATATTAAAACCATTGGAAATCATCTTAAAGGGGGACAATAAAACAAGTCGTATTTACAGGATAGAGAAATTTCCATTACTCATTTTTCTATTCTAAAACATCAATGAAGCGAAATAGAAGAGGGAACATTGTCTAGATGTTTCAAATTAATCAGGGGGCAATATCTTTTAAATTTACTGAAAAAAATAACAACACCCGAATGTTTTGTCACTGTTGGTGTTTTTTCATCCTTTTTACCTATTTGTAAGCTAACCTCCGCAGTTGTGAGGCCATAGGCAAGTACCAGCCATATTTCCAATGATATTTATATTATATTTGCATTGTATTATATTTGCATTGTAACACAAATTTAAGAGTTTGAAGAGTTATTTTAAAGGAATATGATTTATACTGGCAGGTTTCTACTGAATTATTTGAAAATTACATAATAAATAAATCCATTAAGACAACAGTCCATTAAGTGTTATTATATGATGACAGACCTTTGCGCTACAGATACCACAGCCAAGGGGATTGTACATAGTATATACAACTACTACCACTTGTATATTACTTGTTAGTACTCTGAACTCAGTATGGCAGCTTTATGCTCATCACCTTCAGAGGAAGTTGAATATTTTAGTCCCTTTTATGCTTCTTTCTCTTGTCAAGAAAGTCATTTTTATTAGTGTCCAAGCATTGAAGTCAAACCAGCCACAACTTTCCAGCGTTGACTCAGTTTTATTCAGAAACTGAAACCTACAGAGAGAATCTCACATGACCGTTCTCAGGATACAGAGAAAGCTCCTCTGTGCTGCCCAGCCCATTATTCAGCTCTGAAAACGAAACAGAGAAATTAACTTGATTTTTTATTTATTTTTGTGCGCCAATTACACTCAGCTGGCATAAATAAACATTTTAAATGTGTGCGGATAAAAAACCTCAAACTTAGACAATGAGTGTCTGTGCTGAGACAGACATTGCTGCAAATTATCATGGAGTACATCTCTTTTTCAGTTTTGAGGAGTATTTACCAAGGTAAGAGATGTCAATGAGCAAATGTGGCTTAAATAGCCTGATATTAGAATTCCTTAAACAAATAATCTAATTAAGAACTTTTTAGACGTATTCTGAGGCATGAATGATAACATAACTTAAAAAAACATTACTGGATCCCTTAAGGGGAAAATGACACTCATATACCTTCAACAGCAGTATGCATGTTCAACAGCATGTCAATAACATGGCCACGCTCTACTGGAACACTTGTCATGCCCTGGTTGGGTTTATGCATTAACAAAGTTAGAAAATGAACATAATAAGATTCTTTTTACAAAGCCAACGACATGGACGCCATTTGCTGGTTAACGTCATTTAACTATATCACAACAAAACGTCCTGGTTGGGTTTGGAAAACTAAACTTGGTTAGTTAAAAACATTTTGAAATATGCCACTGTTGCTTTATTGGATGCCATTTAAATTAAAATAAAATTTGATTGTAGTCCAATTATAATCAAATTAAAACCAATCCATTAAATGATCCACATCAGGGTTCATATGAGCCAGTTCATACAGAATAATTGCCTGGCTAAGGAAACCAACAGATTACATGGAATCTTCTCTGATTAAATCTCCCATCCTGAACGTGCAGGAGGAGGCGGCATACTTCTTACACAGCTGCCCTCTCAACCTCCAGAAGTCACATATTCTAGCTGTTTTTTTTCTCCCTGTATGAACACACAACCCTTGGGGACATCTCTGGGAGGAGGACAGTATTGATAAATTTCTTGTTTCTGAACTATTGATCTTTTATCTGACCAGAGAGTGGAGAGCTGTGGATCTCTTAGAGGCATGGTGTGGTAATAATCACTAAATGTTGAACATTAAAAATATTAAGGGAATTTGGATTGTAGGAGGGGCAGAAATAAGCTGAAAGCTATTATTTCTATCCTGAGAGAAGCAATGGTAATAGTGGAGGACCAGGGAGACCTGGCTGTTTATCTGAATAGTAATACCAAGGTTGTCCACAAATGCAAAAGAACTTTTTTTTTCCTTCAAAAAATCATAAGCTTCAATGTTTGCAGCAAGACCTGCTCTGTCTTTTATAAATCTGTGGGGGCAGTGCAATTTTCTTTGCAGCAATCTGTGGGGAGCATGGCTCTGTGCTGGAGACTACTTCAGGGCCTCTGGAGCAGATTGTGCTAAAATAAATGTTCCACAAGCTGATAAGCTTAAGAAGGTTCTTCAGCAGAAGAAGGGATTCCTTAAGGATTAAATGCATCACCTACGTGCCTATTTACTAATTTTTCCTTTTTCTTTTGGCAAATAGATTTATTTTCCACTTACACTGAAGCATTCTGTTCAAACTAGTTCTCACCTTCTAATTTAAAAAGAAAAGCCACGATTTGTGTTTTTGAGTAACTGCCATCAATACCTGAGAATATTAGCTTCTCCTTCATTATGTTGACGTCTCGACTGGGCCGCCGTACAGCACTGAGCATAATCTGCTCCGGGTTATAGTTCTGCATCCCACTAATTCGCCACCTGATACAGCAAACATGAAAAAAAAAAAACACCTTACAAGCAGAAGGAGAATGAGTGCAGCAAGTTCATTACACATGCAAGCAAGTAATAGTCACACACATGAAACGTATACATTCAACACACACACACTGACAGAAGATGTAAACAAGTGCGGTGAAGGAGAGGAAGGATCAGCTTTGGGAGTGTGATGAGTAAAAAGCACAAGGAGGACAGATGAGGCAGAAACAAAGGCCACGCAGATGCAGCAGTTACCTGATCATATGATAGCTGACAGATGCCAGGGGGGCAGCAGAGAAAGGTTGCATGCAGATCAGGCAGAGCACAGGACAGAGAGAGAGAATGTCAAAGCAGGAAGAGAAGACAGGAAGACAGCAAGAGGTTGTAGCATAGAGGACAAATGTGGAAAGACCCAAAAGACATAAACAGTTAGAAAAAAGAGATAAGAAATCGCTGAATGAACAGTAAGTGTGGAAATAGCAGTCTAGACGAGGCTTTGCAATCCTGTGCCGGCAATAAGATGCCTTTACATCAAAATCATCAGATTTTAATTTCATGCAACCCTATTTTAATACACGGTTTTAAAATCCACAACATATTTTGGTGCAGGTCATGAAACTGGAAGAAAACCAAACAGAGCATGATAGAAACTTGTCTACTCTAACCTCTTAATCACTTTTCAAGACACTTAAAATTATTATTTATTTTTTTTAAAGTTACATATGCCATAAAGTTAAGATATATTTAAGTGTTTTGGTACATTTAATTTAATGAAATGGATCAGGTGAAACTATTTCTTCTTTCTGAGATTAATGCTTTTTGTACTTACTTCTGGAAACCGAAAATCCCGAAAACTATGGCGAGGGAGACAAGGTCTGAAGAGATCCAGATGAAGTTGTATGCACTATGACTCTGCAAGAACAAAAAAAAAGAAGTAGTTCCTAATGGTTGCCACCGGGGGTCACAGTAGACATTTATATTTTCTGAAGCTGACACCATGGCAGTGAATAAATGCTGCAGGACAGCTGCGCTTCACTTTAGATCTGTGCTCTTGCCTCAACCTGTCTTGGCCTCTTTCCCAGGGTCTTATTGTTCTTTAACGCCACGCTGAGCTAAAGTCTGCCGCTGAGCTCCCTCATATTTCTGAGTCCTTGCCCTTGATTCTTGCTGGGCCCTCGTCAGTCTCTGTCCTCTCTCCAGCTGTCCTCTCATCTCGCTATGCGACCTTGTCTGTTTGAATGTATGTGTGTGAGTGGTACGAGATGAGAGAAAGATAGCTGTTTACCATGAGCCAGACAGGGTAAGGCACTTTTCGGAGGACTTGAGGAGCATCAGAGGACACAGAAGGCACCCCGCTACACCACAGAATGGAGTAGAGCCATGGCTCATTCACAGGGTAGACAGTCACACTCACATTGTTGGCCAAATATTCCCTGGGGGGGAAGAAAAATACATGTCAGCACTTAATATGAAGGCCCTTATTCTTTACTCTCTTGTCCACACTGATGTCCTGCATGGCCACTTTGCTGTCATGGTAAAGTCAAACCTGTGAAACCAACAATATTTCATTTAAAGATACAATGTTTTACATAGCCAATGTATTGGGCTGCAAGCTCTGTGTACAGGTCCATTAAAAGCTCCAAAAACTGTATTTTTAACTTTACCACCATCCTCCTGCCACAAAGAAACCATCTATAAAGTAGCAAAAAGACAAAAAACAAAAAGCCAAAACAAGAGAAAATATCAGTGCACTGTACTGTATGCACACTGTATGTGATCATTCTGATTAATAATGTAAAGCTGATTACTAAACAACATAACATGTATGTTTTTATCTTACATGCATGTTTTTGGACTATGGGAGGAAGCTGGACTACCTGGAGAGAACCCACACATGCAATAGGCCCTCTCCACACAGAAAACCAAAACAAACTTTGAACCAGGAACCATTTTTGTGCTAGGTGACAGTGCTATCCACCACACCACGTGTAGTACTTTGCCTAAACAGCTGCCTCTAGGTCAATGGTTATGTCCAAATGCTCCAGGGAACTGAATTGTCACAGCTCTTTATTAAAAGAAATAACTTTTAAATAACATAGATGCATTATAATGACTTGAATTTGGAATGTAAAAATATACTCTGCCTGGTAAACCTCTTAAATTAATATGTTTTTAAGCATTAAGCTATAAAATCCACCTTAAAAAAACAGTCTTAGACACAAGTACTAATTCTAAAAGCATAGTCAATCAAATGTGATCCAAGCTCAAAACCAAATATATTAGTGGCTAATGTTGCTGAATGCAGCTAGCCTGAGATTAGGATGAATAAGCTATAAGTCTGGGATGCACACTACTTTTTATGTGCAGATGTTTTAGAGTAAATTGTAGTCTTAAGACCCAATCAGCACTGATTCAGGTATCATCACTAGGTGATATGTCCTATTTCTAGCAGCTCTTTTTGGAAACATAAGAGAAGTTATGATCTTATGATCTCCTTTCTGAAAACATCTCAAGACCTTTAAAGATATTTGTAAAATCAGAGGATTTTCATGTCATTATTTTGCATTTTTGTGTCTGTTTATCTTTTTAAAATCTAGGGGGAAAAAAACCACAAAAATTGTAGACCAAGGCAAAAAGTTGTACAGCTTTTACATTGTGTTCTGGCTGTTAAAAAAAGAGGTTTCAAAAATGCTATGCACAGATTTCCCCACAGTTCCTTCAGGGATACTAAAACTCTTGAAGACTGTTCTTACTGTATGTCTTTATAGCTGATCTTCCGGTAGTGGAGAGTTAGACTTGTAATTCCTCGCTGCCTTATTTCTTCTACTGACAGCTTCTCATTCGTGGTTTGCTGAAGCCCTCGCACCCTCCCCCTGTCTGTGTCGGGGGATAATGTCACCTGGCAAAGACAGGACACAGAATGAGACCATGATTAGACAGCATGCAGTCTTATGACGACAAATATGAGGTGTTCATTGTGGAATTTATATAATATTTTGGTAAATCAGCATGGCTGGTGAGAGTTATTTATGTAGTTAGGAGGTATGCCCAGGTAAAATTACAACACTCATCACCGTAAACTGTAAAACAGGTTAATATAGTGGAACCTGTACCCCTCACCCTTTTGTGGGAAATTCCTGCTTTCTGCAAAGCCCACAGTGTGTCCATAAACCAGCTTCGGAAACGTGGGTGCTCTGGTGGAGGCTTGCGGATGTTGACCAGCGCAGAGCTATTGGCCCTGGCTGCCAGACGCAGCATCTCCACCAGGCTGCACACCGTTAGGTTTCCTATCCTGCTGCGATCCTTTGCTGTCAGGGTTTTTACTGTCCAGTAGGGGTCACTCTGGAAGCAGAAGAAAGCAACAAAAAGGTGGAGACTGAGCAGGAAAAGATTTTTGTTTTTTTAGAGCATTTAATACAAATTCTGGAAGAACATAACCCAGTCGACTTGGGGTTGTTTGAGTTGAAGAAAAATAACAATACCTCCAAAAACCACTGCCCTGCATTCAACAAGCGTATTTCTGTCCAGTTGAAGAAGGAGGCATCTTCTCGCTGTCTGGATGGAAAGACCTTACTGACGTCCGTTGTTCGTCTCAATGTGTGATCTCTGATGAGGAAAGGAACTCCGTCCACACTAAGAGGCAAAACAGTCAATGCTTTGCTTCCCGTCAGTATATACAGCATACAATCATCATACAGGAATACCACAAGAGCCATGAAAAAAGAAAGAATCTTTAATTTAGTTACAAAGCAGCAGATTGTGTGAAATTAAATCATTTTCTTGCTTCATCTCTTCCATTAAAATGAATAATTTCTACCTATATCTCAATTCAAATCTATATTTGGAACTTCAGTGCACATTGAACCTATTAAATATAAAACACATTATTAATGTGTAATTAATGACCTGATGGTGACATCTGCTTCCAGGGAGTTGGCTCCATGCTGCAGGGCTCTATTAAAGGACAACATGGTGTTCTCTGGGGCCAGCTAGAGCAGAGGAGACATGGGTTACCATTACTTACTATGTACAAAAAAACAGAAGTATATAAAGCTTTATCCTGTGCATATAACTATGAGAATTTTTATTACTGTGTGCTGTTATGGATAACTTTCATTAAAAGGAAGTTTATTTTCTTTTATGGCACAGTGCAACATTGCAGAGAGCTGAAGGCCAGGTGTTGTTTTTTTTTTACGATTGTATATATACACACAATAGTCCATCTTTTGAGGAAGAGAAAAAGTCCTGTCATGTGAAACAGTATTGCTTGCCAGTTTACACTGTGATTGACAACAGTAGCTATTTGTAGTGTTATGCAGCTGTACACTCAGGAGTTTTTTACAGTGTGGAGTAATGCATATATTTAGCTTGCTGCACGTGCTCAAAACACAGTGTATCCATAACATTATAACACTTAAGGGGAAAAGTCATATTAAAACCATATGACATTTTTGTATTTTTAAGTATACATGTTTGCAAAACACCAGCAAAAAAAAAGAAAAAAAAGAGAACAGCTGTCAGGTTGTGGCAGTGCTATTCCCTCCCTACGGTGTTGCACCGTTCACCCATTTGAACAGATAACTGGATCAGACAAATGAGTTCTGGCAAAGCACCAACTCACCATAGGAGCTCCCCATCGGCCAATTACGTTTGGTCGCGGTTTGAGGGTGTTGCGGTCCATAATGCAGGGGCAGGTGAATGTGAGCGGTGCCAGGCAAACAGCCAGGAGGATTAGAAAGTAAACCACCAACACCATCATCTGGAAATCTGAGAGAAAAAGTAAAATAGTTTTAATTACTTTAATTGATACTGGCCATTTACCACGATGAGCATGTTTGCTATGTGCGGACTCATTAGAAGAATGAGTTGATGATTCTGCAAATGGAAAACAATTTACCCACAAAGCTCAGGCAGGAACAGAAAAGCAAGAACTTGTGTTGCAAACAGAAATAAGAAACGTAAGACAAAAATCTGCACAGCATTCTTTACCTAAAATACAAGTCAACACTTACTTGATCTCTCTTTGCGGACCACATATCCAGCTACCAACCAGCTCAAAGCTGTGACCATAGTCAGTGCTCCAATGTGCAGGAAAGGTGCTGTGGACTGGTAACATAAAACACATGCAAAACACTGGTGTTAAATTTGTCTTCTGATGATTATTACATAACTTATGACATCAGAAAATCCCGTGATGAACATGAATTTATTACAAAGTTAACAGATAAAATAACATGGGTATTTGAATATGCTTGAATATGAACATGACTGTATTTGAAAAACTGGAATAATACCAGCAACTGACTTGGCTATGGAACAAGAACAGGACTTATTTCAATTTCAATCCATCTAGTTCGTGGTAGCTCTGACATTTTAAGCAAATAATACAGCAAATGCTCGACAATCAAAATTTAACATTTTGTGAAACTAAGAAATAATAAAAAAACAAACTCACTGATATCAGAAAAAGTTTGGCCTAACCTAAACTACTTTTGGCCCTTCAAGCACATTAGGCCATGTCTGGTGTATACATGGCTAAGATAACCACCATTAAAACCACCATCACCTGAGGGTAAATGTGGGCAACACAACAACTGTCAATGTGGGTTTTTGTTTGAGGCTAAAATTCTTTGCCATTTAGAATATTGTATCAAAGACTGAGACAAGAATTTCACGGTCAGTATCTAGCTCATTGTTACCAAGTTTTTTACACAAAGAAAAGATACAAGTTTACAATGTGGAAAAAAAATAATAAACAATGTAAAGAAATCATGAATGCAAGAATCTGGTTTCCTTGGCTGACCATAGATTCAAAGAAAAAGAAAACATCAAGTTTGTTCTTTTAAAATATAATTAAATCAGCCTACAAACACTTTTAAAGGAATATTTAATTTTTGTTATTTTAAAATTGGGTTTTGTTTATTTACAAAGAGTCAGCATGTTACCAGCAATGGCATGTTTTTGCTAGGTGACAGAACATGTTCCACTTGAACAGTAGGAATTCTGACGGGGCAGCTAAGCTGAAAGCTACTAAGAGGGCCACAGAGGAGCAAATTTCATCTATCCAAAATAACTTAAGCCAAACAAATTATCATAGCAATCAAGCAAACACTATATAGTAGAAGGATAGGTTGAAAAGCCACTGTCTCGAAACAATAACTGTAAAATGAAAAAAATCCTGTAGGGTAAAAATTACTTTTCCTAGCATAACATTTACTTTTACAGCTGTGATTTTTTTTAGGTTTGAGTTGTTCCAGTTGGTAAATATAAGCTTTTTCTGTAGCCTCTTTCTGGTTAGCTGTTAGCTTAGCTCATCCCCCCTCCCATTTCCTCCCTGCCTCTCCATGACTACTGCAGGACAGATATCAACGGATAATACAGAATTTACGCAACCTTATTTTAAAATCCTTTATTAATAAGTTGCAGTTTATATTTTTTTGGGGGGGGTCCGTTTTATTGGTTTCTTAATGGAAAAAATATTTTTTATATTTTATTGTATAATTTGTTGGTACATCAATTGTTTGAGCCATTTTTATATTTCTGTATTTCTTTTTTATTTTGACAGTTTCAGTCCTCCATAGTAGGCTAGTAATTAATTAGCTATTCTAACTTTGATGAAAAAAGTCCATTAACATTTATCAAAATGTCCAACTATTGTTTTAAATTTATGAAAACATACTAAAGTTAAAACAGACATGAGTCACATTACAGTTATTCAGCTGACGCTTGTGTCCAAAGTGACTTCAGTGGTTAGGCAGTAACGTTAAGGGTCTTGCCTAAGGACCCAATTGGAAGGTTAACTATCAACCCCTGCGGATTTGAACCCTGGTCTCCCACCTAAGAGACTGATGCTCAGCTAAGTGAGCTAACCCTTTAAACTACAAAAACCCCACAGGAGCACTAAAACCTCTTCCTTACAATTCTCACAAGGCGCAATCACTTCTATGATGTTCAGCTCCATTTTATAATGTTTTCATTACAAAAAACAAGCCAAATGTCAGTCATGTTAGAAATCAGTTTATGGAGAAGTGACTTTGCTTATAGACCAACCTGCAGTGATACAAGTAGTATGTCCCACTCATCTCCCCAGACGTCATCAACAGAGACGATACCAGAGATGGTAGTGAGCAGGGTGGCCAACACTCCGATCTGTAGAAACAAGGCACACAATGAAACTGTATTTCTGAAATGTGAGTGTAGAAAAGTAATGACAGTAAAATAGATTATTTCACAGCACCTTGTGAACCCAGTAGAGATTCAGCTGCTGGCCTAAAGATATATGGAAAAGTGCTAAAATCTGAAAAGAGATGCAAGATTTAACACACTGAATCACCACTGATCAATATAAATTTTAAAGTTCCAGAACAAACTATTACCAATAGGAATGTGATGTAGCTGAATCCCACAGTGGTGGATATCAGAATGGGGATCGTCTCATCTGTCCACTCCCCAGAACGGTTGTATACTGACCTGAGATGTAAACAGATAAGAGTTGACTCATTTGTGCTGGTTGGATGACTAAGCAATGCAGGGACATCATTATGCACCATGGTAACACCAAGTACCCACTCACTCGCACAATGCTATTAGTTCTCAATATGTACTTAATGTATTGTTTGTTGCCCTGCTGAAGGAAAAGAATTACAACATGCTGAGCATACACTGCGATCCACTGATTTCTAAAGTCACAAGGGAAAAAAAAAAAGAGTTACCTGTTGAAGTCATTGAAATCATTTTGAGCCACCAACCAGAAATAGGCCCAAAAGAGAAGCAGAAGGAAAGAACTACACAAGATGGCAAGCCATGTACACTCCCACTGAAAAGAAAAAACAAACAGACAAATCAGCTTTCATCTGAGTTTTTGCTAATTATTTTTTAGAGCCAAGAACAAAATGGGATGCTCATAATTACAAACCAGAAGATAACTTCCATTAAAATCTGCTGTTTTCCTAAGCTTTTCTACTTGTTTCAGTGACTTTTAGACTTGTCTTCTACTCTTCACGTTTGTAAAATTTTCTGCTCGTATTTCAGCCTGTCACTGCCATTTCAGTGTTATTTTCAGAGAATTGAAATAATAATAAGTTATCCTTCACACACTTTATTTGAGGACCGGTCTCAGCCTTTTCTAAAAATGTCACATATCAGGATTACAAAAAAATCTCATCCATCCATCCTTTAAAACATCCAAAACGCTGCTGCGGGACTAAGAGATCTGAACACATCACACCAGTTTTAAAATCTTTACACTGGCTTCCAGTCAGTCACAGAATAGATTTAAAAACCCTTCTGATCGTTTACAAATCCCAGAACGGTTTAGGCTTAAAAATACATCTGTGATATGTTCAGAGAATATAAACCTAGCAGAGCTCTTAGATCCAAAGATTCTGTTTAGCTAGTCCAGACCAGGGTCCAGACCAGAGTCCAGACTAAACATGGAGAAGCAGCATTTAGCTGTTATGCTGCAAACAAGTGGTACAAACTGCCTTTCACCAGATACAGACAGTTTTAAATCCAGGTTAAAAACCTTTTTCTCATGCACCTACACAAAAAATCTGCACACTAACTTTATAACTTATCTTGCTTTTAATCATTATGATTTTATTGTGATTTTTGCTATTTGTTGCTGTATTTTACTACTTCTTAATGCTTTCTTTGCACGATCTGTAATGCAGGGTGCTGTGAATTATGACAAGCATCTCCACTTTAATCTTATCTTTGGTCCAGAAGTCTTGTGGTTTGTTCAGATTAAACAGTTCAAACCTAAGCTGTGTTGCCAGGTTCTTATTGGCCAGAAGATTCCTTTTATTTTAAACAAGCTATACTTGCTCTGAGATTTTCTAATAGTACTCTCATGAACTTTAACATTTAACATGTTACCTGTGGAGTTAAAAATGTAGCTTTGGCTTTTCTGTTGTTTCTCTCAGCATTACACAATCTGAACTAGAGTTAAGCTTACTAGGACATCCACGCCAACAGAAATTGGCAGCCATCATGAATGTGATTTTCTACTTGTGATTTTATATATACGCTTATGTTGCTCTACGTATTTTTCTCATTATATTTTAAGTTCAAAATTTCAGTTTTGTGCATTATAATTTATACATTTTTCTATAACTATGGTATCCTAATGGACTTTTTCCTGGCTTGAGTTACAAGAGCTAACAGCTTTAATTGTCTCCTCGGGCTAATTACATGCTCAGATACAGATACATTTTTTACATTTATTTTTTGCAAACTATACTGTAATCCAGATATATACCAATTCTGCACATGATATTACTGTTAAACAAGTTTTTATGTTGCCAGGTATTAACTATTTACTTTTCAGTCTGCTGTCTTGACGTGTGGCAAAAATGTAGAAGAGAGCCTTTGCGGAGCTCAAGTACTCTTCCCCTCAGTAGTTAACAAGATTAGAGGCTAATGCCTTGTGAGGGGGAGGTGTAGAATATGATAGGTAAATCAACAGATCCTGCAAAGGATTGATCAACTTTGCACAACACCATGCCTGGACTAAACATTTCGAGAAGCTTATATAATAGCGTGGGAGATGATAAAGGACAAAACTACTGAAACCAAGGGTTTGCCATTAAATGCACAATATTAAGAATAAATGTAGGCATCGATCAGTTAAGAAATTAGGACAAAAACATATCTTTTAATATCCAATTTACTTTTATGTTTATTGTAGTTCCGATCCATTTTACTTACCTCCTTGTTTAATATTCCATATAATTATTTATTTTCATAAATCTTTTACTTACTTTTGTCTTTTCAAATACATTAATAAATGTCTGCTTCTTTGTAAAAAAGTAAAAACACTATATTTAAAAGCATGTTGTTTTTGTATTTTGTTAAAGCATGCGCAGGCACAGCTAAAACACTTTTGCTCTTAATATTTAGAGGAAATGGTTCCATATTTACAAACAATGTTGTTCCACCTGTGGTAGCCTAGCAAATTATATTGCTAGCATATTGATCTTCTGATGACACGACAATAACAACAACAAAACTTAGCTTAGCAGCAAACACAAAAACAGCCGAGACACTTTTGTTTAGTATATCGCTAGCATCCGGATCGATGATCTGTCACTAAAATCTCCACACAAATACACTTGATGGGTAACTGTATCGACTGTTATTACAGTATAGCACATATCCCCGAATCATGGTGGACAAACGAATGTTTTAAACAAGTCCTCTCAGGTGAAGCTAAAGTGCTAATGAAGTCTAAGTGTGCGACATTTAAACGCTGGCTTAAAACATCTTTTATCATTGCCGTTTAAAGATTAGTTTCATATGGTTTTTAATTGTTGTGTGTGTGTTTATGTGTAATTTTAAGTTCTCTCTGTTCATGTACCTCTAGTATTTATACTGGTATCATTATGGCCCTGTGTGTATTTTTCGTGCTTTTATACTTTTACGTTTAATTGATGTTTTTTTCTTTACGGCTAATTTAATCTTATATGTTGTAAAGCACTCTGGCAAACCTCTGGTTTTTAGACGCACTTTAAAAATAAAGTAGACTTTGACTTAAAATTTCAACTACCATAACAATAAAACGCAAGTAGCCTGACTTTTAATGGCACATATAGCATAGCTTTCCCTACAAATATTGATAATTGTATTACTGTTTGTATGTTTATAAAAGTGTATCATTTTCCACCAACAGCTGGAATTAATTTTAATATTTCTATTAGCTGTCAACAACAGAGGACACATCAGAGAGTACAGTGTGTTTACTGAAATTTTTTCAAGTAAAATAGTAATTTATTAGGGCTGTAGGCACCTTCTGTATGATGCACATGCAAGTAAAAAGACAAATTTGTAACTTTAGCTTGTTACTGAGGTTATGCAACCCCAGTTTCTATTGTGCCAAGTTTAAATATGAGGCAATTATGACTAACCATTCTACTATGTGGTGCACTTGTATGTGTTAAATTCATAAAATTCTCACATTGCTGTTAAACATTCATTTGAAAATGTTAAGATAAAGCAAGACAATCAGAGAAAAAAATCTATAACTTTAATTAATTGTGAGGTTTTTTTTTCTTTTTTCTTTACAATCTTGGCTGTTTTTGTTCCCCGTAGTTTAAAGAAGTTAACACCTCAAGTTTATGTAAGGCTTTTTCAATTTAATTATTTAATTTTTACACATTAGTGAGAGGCCATATACTTTAGAAAACTCTTCTAACCTGATGTGGCCACTAATATCCAGAGGAGGTGGAAGTGGAAGCGCCAGAGGCTATTTTCAATTGGTTTTTGCAGCTACATTGAGCTCAGTATGGCAGGAGCTAACTGTAAATAGCGAGACCCTGAGCCAAGTCATGATTTTAACTTACCGAAGCACAATTAGAAGCCATGTCCATTCACTATGGATTCAGTCATTATTCCTAGTAATATGATGAAGGAAAATACAGTTTGATTTTTGTGTTTGCTGCTAAGCTAAGTTTTGTTGTTGTGTCATCAGAAGATCATTATGCTAGCAATATAGTTTGCTAGGCTACCACAGGTTGATTTTTTTTCTGAAGTTTTCTGTTGTCAGGTTTCCAGTATTAGATGAAAGAAAAATCACCATGGTGAAGTAAATGGTGACGTAAACACTCGTCATTAAGAGGTGTAACTTGTGTCCACAATGTTATTTCAGTTTCTAATCTCTAATTATATGAATGCAATATGGACTAAGTTGCTTTACTTTTTCTTGAATTGACATGAAATTAACTGAGTTTCTTTGTTTTATCCATTAAATTGTTTAAACTGGGTAAAAATAAAAAAAAAATCCTCTAAATAATAATGCTAATAAAGCACACCTGCTAATTATTATTATTACATTTTCTACTGTCATAAAACACACGTACGATTTAAATGTCTGATTTAAACAGCCTTAACCTTGTTAAATTGTAAATTTGTGAGTATAAATACAAAGTTAAAGAAGCAGAAGTTCAGAATACTGATGGTTATGAACATAAACACATTGACTATGGTGGAAAGGGATACACTTTCTCTTCACGAATGCTTTCCTCTGCTTATGTGGAACTGCTGTGTGTGATAACATGAAGCTTTGTAAATGAGACATTAGAGAGGGGCGGCTGTGAGCTTGTATTTTTTCCCTTTGGGTCAGCGCAGCAACAGTTCCCAGCTTACACATTCAGTAGATGAGCTAATTTACTGCCGAGGCACTGGCTCTTTGTGATAAAGGAGGCATCCAGCAGCAGGAGCTGTGGCTGCACGGTGGGTGTCCAGCACAGCTGGGTGTCTGGCTCTGCTTTACACATCCTAACACTGAACTGATTCTGTTACATGCTCTTTTGTGAAAATCATTTACGCCAGTTACCAGGGCCTGGTCTAGATGTCCTGAAGGAATTTAGGAGAAAAAAATTAAGATGACATCGTCGATGGGATTTGTTTTAATTTAGTCATTTAAAATGAATGAAACATTTAGCAGAGAAAACATCCAGTTCTTAATCGGAAGGGTACAAAATAGAGCAGCTATGGCAGCTTTAACTATTTCCACAAGGCTCAGGAGTATGTTTATGGAGATTTTTAACCATTCTTCCAGAAGTGCATTTGCAAAGACGAGCGCTGATGGTGGACGAGAAGGCCTGGCTCATACTAATCTGTTATTCATGAATGAACTGGTTCTGAGAGCCAGTTCTTCGTAGTAAAAGAATCGTTGGGCACAGCTAAATCTTTACAAGGGACGAGACTTTATTTTTATATTCACATTACGCAACCAACCCTATGCGAGGACAGACCAGGGGGAAGACAGGGAGTGTAGTGGTACAGGCCATGTACACAGAGTTCCTCAACACCAAATCTTGTGGCCTCAGAAGTGACTGGAACACCTGAATTTAATAACTTTTGACAACATATAGAGTAGTTTCTAGCTCATTAGATGAGAATATTTTATCGTTATTAAGTGATGCTGTGATGACGGTCTCCATTCTGGATGAGACCGCAAATAACACAACATGCCATTCAAAACACAAACGAACCTAATTGCTATTTCCTATGACTTAACTTTAAATAAGAACTTATATAAAAAGTATAATAAATGTTATCTAAAGAAAAAATAACTATACTACAATTACTTGCACAACAGTTGGTTACTTTTCCCACAGCATGATCTACTTTTTAGGCCTTTAGTGCCATAAAGAAGAATAGTTTATTTATTCCAAAGGTCTGATCAGGTTTCAGTGTAGCAGGATTTTTGTTGTTTCAGTTTCAGCCTGTTTCATTCTGTACGTACCGCAGGCCAATGACCTCAAACTGTCCACTGAATCTGCTTAATTCACAAGCATACAGAAGACTTTACTATCAAACAGAGATAAGAATCCCTCGTGATCTTTAGCTTTAGTAACATCTTTTAGAAAAGAGACACACCTCTTTAGACATCTTGGTCTTGTGGCTTGTTCCGTTATTCTTATAATGTGTATTTACAGTATGTCTACAGTTTCTACTTTTACTAATAAAGTGTTGTGTAATTGATACACACAAGGCTGCATTGTGTTTAAAATAAGACATCTGGCACATTTATCAGATTGCTTTCACATATTCTGATTAGATATTTTAGGATTTAAAACATTAGAATTCTCATATTTTCACCATATGTCTTGACCAAGGTTGTTTCACAGCTACTTATGTTCAGTAATTCATAATTTTAGACCTTTGACTTTAACAAAGAAGCAGCTTGCAACACGACACACATTCACATACATTTAAAATACAAAAAAATCTCACCCAAACTGCACCTACACACAATATTAATATAGTTTTAATAAAATATTGCCAAGCTTTTATCAGTAAACTAAGCAAAATAATTAATTACTTTTCTCTAATGCAAACTTGATGTCATTTTCTTACCCTGGAGCTTTCGTCTTGGGAGCGCTGGTAGCGTTTCCAGCGGCAACCATAGATCCCAGTGACAAAGGACAGAAAGACCTGCTTCTCATAGACCTGTAAGGGTTGGTGTTTCACCATGCTCCTTTAGCCTTAACGCGTCGCCAGCCTGTTAACATCCCACACAAGACTGGGAACCCTGAAAAAGACCAGTTTACAAAAAAAAATAAAAAATACTCAGTTGATTCCATACACATGCCTGAAATTATATTTACAGTGAGGAAAGTAAGTATTTGAACACCCTGCTATTTTGAAAGTTCTCCCACTATGAAGGGGTTTGAAATTTTCATTGTAGGTGCATGTCCACTGTGAGAGACATAATCTAAAAAAAAATCCTGAAATCACAATGTATGAT
>JBAMHW010000017.1:885963-898344 GCA_037177495.1 Rhadinocentrus ornatus
TGAAAATTTCAGACCCTCCATGTTTCTAAGTGGGAGAACTTGCAAAATAGCAGGGTGTTCAAATACTTATTTTCCTTACTGTATGTGTATATGTATAGGTATTTTTACACAACAACACCTGTGAGAATGAGTCAACCCAGAATTCAATGGTGAGTCTTTACTAAGACAGACATAATGATACGGTGCACGATTAATGGCTACTGAGTCAGCTTCAACCCATCTGAAGATTTAATGCCAGAAAAAAGAGACTAATGGAAATCAGCAGGAAGGAAGCATTTGTCTGTGGGTGTTTTAATAAGCTCAGCATTCAAAAAGACGACTGAGAGGGAGACAGCATGCTGCCCTAAAACTCTGCCTTAGAGAAAAGCCTGTTGCCTTGGTGGCGAGTAAAAATGTCTAGTAAAAATGAGTTAAATGATGGTGTGGTATTTTTTTACTCTTTTCTGTTTATTATTGCTAAATAAATTAAGGAAAGCATCTTTTTGAAAACCTTTGGCAGAACTGTAAAATTATAAAGTTAGCTAAGGGATTCTACATGATGTTTCTTATGTGTGATGTAATTAATTTACCTGTTAAATTACAGTTTGAAGACGTGACCTTTAAGGTGACCACCTACTTTAGACTGAAACAGCCATGTAACCTTTAGAGAGATTGCTATTAAAGATGAGACAGACCTCTCATGGTCCCGAGGACCATGGCAGTTCTAGCAGTGTGAGTGCTGGCGGGACTGTCCAGAACATACATTTAGACAATTATTGAGTGAACCATTGTAACATTATCCAGAAATGTTTAAGGTTCCTAGAGAACCCATTCAAAAAGTCCATCCTTTGACATTTACTTAAGGATAACCAGTAGGTCAAAGGTTTTTATTTACTCGCTTAAATAATTTCTACTAGATGTGGAATTCAACTGACCTTCATGTTCTCCAGTGGATGAGTCATAATCACATATTTAGTTTTCACGTTTAGTTCACATGTTTAGTTAACTGGCACTTCTGGTTATGTGAAATGTCCCTTTAACTATTTGATGAACTGCCATGTTCCCTACCACCTAAATTTCACTCACCGTTAATCATAGCATACATCACTTTGACATTTGCTATCAAGATCCATAATAGTTTTATCACCATGTCCTCCGGCTTTAGCATAGAGTCCAATTCCAGACACAGTGATGGAATTTAAGGTAATCTCACCTGAAATTGGTGTTTACTGATAATTTGCAAATATTAGACAAACACTTCAGTGAAATGATGATTTTATCACGTATTCTGCATCAGGATGGCAACATTCGTGTTGCCATGCCTGTCAAAGCCGCAAACATAGCTGTAACTCATGTTTACATAGAATTTCTTCAAAGCTGTTTTATGTAATTTGGTTTCCAATTTGGTAATTGTAGTTTACCGTATCAGTTCCACACTGACAACTAAATCATGCCATGATGCATTCATATTGATTGTCTATTGGTTGATTAGCAGTAGCTACCAACCAGGGTCACCATTAATTGACACAGCAGGAATTTAATTTTCTCTTGTTGTGGGGTGGAAGACTGTTAAACCAGTGAAGCTCAGGGTGCAGTGCAGGATCACCTTTTTGGAACTAGGACCAAACATATCAGCACATTTCTTTCTGCTCATCTTATATCTAGGACAGCTCCATGTGACACAGTTCATTCTCTGATCAGCTGAACTCAGTGGTTCAAGAAAAAAACACACACACACACACACACACACACACAATGCCATTCATTCCTCAGACCAATATTAATGGACACAGCTGTCTTAACAAGCTATACCTTCAGAGGGATTCTGTCTCTTTCTTGGAGAGCCCCCCCTAGAGAGCGTGTTGAAGCCCACTAAGGACAATGTTCAGCGTTGTTGATCACAATCAAGTCCTGCACTCATCCTAAAGGCTAAAATAGCACTTTTCTAAAATAAATAAAAAAAATAAATAAATAAAAATAAATAAAAAAATCAAGGCCATTTTATACTTTAGAGCAAAAGCAGCACTCCAGAGGCCCTAGAGGAGCAATCTAACAAGAGTTCCTCAAATCCAGCTGCAATAATATTGTTCTCTATTTAGGAAATTAATTTTATCCCTAAATAAATTAGGCCAGTTTACATCACAGCATGCAAAAAATATTCCTTGGTTTTATTGCCCATCTTTTGATAAGCAGCTGGTATACATAGAAATTTTCCTGAATGATTAGGGCCCGTTTCCTGGTCAACAAGCTTTGACAAAACAAACTGCTCATTATTTCTAAGAGGAGAAACACAACAGGAGATCAAGCTAAATGTGCCTGCAGCTGGCTTGTTGTAACGTTTACGATACACCTTTTATTACAAGCTTTGATAAAACAAAAAGGCAATAAGGTAGAGAAAAACACATATTTAAGTTAGACCCGTGAAGCTGTGTTTAAACAAATAATTCCTTTGATCAAAATGCTAACATAAGCATGCTAATATGCACAATAGCTGCATTTAGCAGTTTCATCCTGTAAAGGCATCATCGGGACCCAATGGATCCCTCACTAACTAGACACCTGCTACAAATTTGGATGAGAAAGTTTTGAAGAACAAGTTACTTAAATTCATGTAAAATAGTATTGGAATAATCTTCTAAGTGATCTGAGCTCATTTACACACTGCAGCTCAGCTGCTCTCACACTTTGAAGATAAAACCTTTAAAGCCTTTTTCTTTTAACTTAGAAGATTTAGATTTTTTTTACTGAGATTATAGGAGTCCATAGATAATTTAAGCTTTAAATAAACCAGATTAATGGACCAAGTCTTGGTTTTCAGACAGCTGAAAATTATTTTCAGTCCAGTTTTTAACCATATGCTTGCTTATTCAGTCTGTGGTGTAGTGGGTATACTCAGTGTTTCTGTACCCAACTCATTTAAGTGGCCTTTCCAGCAAAGAGTGACACTTTCTTGCATTTTTAGTTGATCTAAAAATGGGCCAGTCATTTTCACACATTGTGAACGATCTTCTGCTGCTCGACTTATAGGGATAAACGTATATGACGGGGTTTTTCTCCCTTAAATCATCCCACCATATGAAGGCAACTACTGCATAGTTAAAGGCAGATTTTTAAGAGGCCATATTAATATTGAACATGATGCGCATCAGCAGGGATTTAAAAGTTGGAATACTACAAAAACCAATGTACAGTGCTAGTCAAAAGTTTGGACATGCCTATTCATTCAAACAAGTAGGTGCAACCAAACATTACAATGGCATGTATATATAGAAGCGGTTTAATGTACCTTACTACTTAATCTGCTGTTGAATACACACCTACTTCAGTCCGGGGATATCAAACTTTGATCCTTGAGAGCCACTGTCCTGCTGGACTTTAGGCAACACACTTCATTCAAATTAAAGGGATCCAAAAACTTTTTGTCAAGTTCTGCACAGTGACTAATTATTTTCAGTCGGGAGTGTTAAAGCAGAGAGACACCAAAAACCTGCAGGACAGGAGCCCTCAAGGACCAGAGATTGAGATCTGCAATTTCTCCTGGGCTTAATTAAATAGTTTTTAGTCATTTAATTTTACTGAATTTCGTCCGTGCTTTAGAATTTATCTTTATAAAAAATTCCTTGGGTATAATGCATCACAGGGATCCTCAATCTTGGTCTTCGAGGGCTGGTGTCCTGCAGGTTTTAGAAGTTTCTCTGCTGCAACGCACCTTATATAGACTCATTAAGAGCTTGATTTCAAACTCTTACAGCTTTCTTCCACTTTGCAGATCTTTGTCCCCTTACTTTTGATTGGTAATGAGTAAGATGCACTCAGGACTGAGTTTTCTTGCATGTTTTTGGAGCAACAGGCAGATTCCCATCATGCAGCCTGACCTAAAACTAAAACAAGGACCAACTGGAGCTGAAATCACAGAGGCCTTTATCCAACTAGGTTACCCCATTGTCTGTCTGTATCACCATGGTGCCATCATCACAAAGCTTTGGTCATCATAAAGGGAAGTCTGTCAAGGACAGGATGCTTGACTTGCTCGTTGCTGGGTGATTTCATGTTTAAAGAGGAAATATGAACACAGTACATCCACATACAGATGGTTAAGAGAGTAGGATATATTGTGCTGAAGGCTGTTTTGCCAGTCAATTAATCTTCAATAGCCTGGCTGGTCCAAGCAGCTGGGAATTTGGGCAAAAGAATAATAGTTAGAAGTCATGGAAAGCCCGAGAGCCAAACAGTAACAGAGCTCCAGAAATCCTCTGCAGAGATCATAAAAGCTGCTCGCAGGATAACCATCACACCTGCACTAATCAGTGGGCTATGCCAACATGCTAATGCTAAGTTTGCCAAACTGCAATAAATAGCTCCAAGAACTTAAGAGACAAAGTCTATCTAGATAAAAGTCTGACCACTGGTGAAAACCTTAGGATGGTATGCAACAGTTCATTTAATTTAAAAAAAAATAAAAAAAATAATAATAATAAAAAAAAAAAGTTCCTCTTTTCATTGTAACCTGACCACATTTCACTTCCAATAGGCATAAACTGGACTGAAAAAAAAATACAGTTTATTCGATCTGAAATTTGTCCCTTATGTGGATGACAGAAAAATGTTTTCTTCAAGGGGGTATGAGTAAGTGATTCTGGTAACATCAAGGTTACTGCCACAGTCTGACTAGACGGTGCTAAGCTGTGGAAAGAACAAAGTCCTTGAATGTCGCAATGCAAAATATAAGAGATCTTAGTGCGACAACTAGTGGTTAATCAAAAGGGAAGTATTGCTAAAAAAAACACAAATCTCCTAACAAATATACTGTTGTGTAATAAAAAGAGGACTTTTGTTTAACTCAGTTTTTACATATAAGATCATAATGAAAAAGGTCATGTGGTACTTTCAAGCAAATACAACCTCAGATGAAAACATGTGACACTCATACATGTGTGTAATTAGTTATTTCATCAAATGCAAAAACAATGTGTGATAAACAAACTACATCCCATAAGTCAAAACCACATTTAGCAGCAATAACTTATATAAGTTGCTGTGTTTGGGATCATTGTTTCACCCAACCTTCATCTGTCTGACGGCCTCATATTTGAGTCTAGCATACTTCGATATACAGAGGAGTTCGTGTTTCACTTAATGACTGAAAGGTGTCCACGTCTCACAGCTGCACACCAAGCCCAAATCATCAGTCCTCCACCACTGTGCTTGACAGTTGAAGTGACATGTTTCTGCTGACATGCTGTGTCTGACTTTCTCCGAATATGCTGCCGTACACTATGACCAAACGTCTCCTTTTTGGGCTCATCTGTCCAAAGGATATTGTTTTAGAAGTCGTATGATTTTTTCAGAAACAACTTTATAAAACTGACCTTCAGCCTCTCCAAAGAAAACCAAATGGGGGGTTGTCTGCCATGTTAACAGATGGAAGCATCCATACAGTCTGTATGAGATAGTGGCTCAAACTGTGCAGCAGCCACAAAACGTTAGTAGTTTTGGTCCTATGGTGCTTATTCTTACTGCGATATATGAGTCAAAGTGGATCATAGCTAAATTTACAACAATTACATTTGTTGGCTGTCATATTGACTCCATAAAAGCTACAAGACACCCTGCTCCTTAGCTCCAGTGTGAGCATTAAACATCTTGCATACAGGTGAAAGAAAATTTCAGCTCATTTCAGTGACTCAATGGGATTGTTCTGAGGTTACAACTTGAAAACTCATAAACCATGTGTATTTCTGGTCATTACCAAAGGATTGTGCAGGCGGGTATTATCCTGCAAGTAGTGCTGCAGCAGAAAGGTTTATGGAGTGAACACAAACATGCGGCATTGATGCAGCAGTTCAGCAAACACACACACAATACACATGCTTTGTTCCCAGTTTGAAGCTGGCACAAGGCTGGAAAATCACCCAGGATTGAAAGTGTTTACTTTCTTTTTCACGTGACTGTACAACAAGCTCTGAATGAATGTCTCCGATATCATTTTTGTGAATGAGTTAAATGAATGAGTTTTAATGGTTGGCATTGTTTGCTAATCTGATGGTGAACTTAAAGCAGTAGGGATGGCACCATTATTTGCTTAGCATTAGCTGTACACTGCTTCAAGACAAATCTGAGAATGGACCCTTTTTCTGTTATTGTTGGGTTTATGACACCTTGCAGAAGAGATATCCAAATACTAACCTGAATCACCAGGTTTACCTGCCCTTTGCCTACAACTAAGCTTTTTCTCCTGTACTTTCAGGTGGCTTCTTATTAGATGGCTTCATGCCAATTTCCTCTCATGAACCAGCTATTTTCCTGAGAGGATTACACTACTCCCCTTGCTTACTTGCCAGCTTCTAGAAGTAACCTGGTTAGTGTCAGCTAAGCTTCAGTATTGCAAGGGCACTGCTGTCGTAGAGTTGTGACTAGGGTGAGAAGTATTGCTCAATACCAAACAATACAATAATCCGCAAAGTCAGCCACACTCGCCACCACGTCTATAATTAGCCCTTCATCTCAGTCACTGTCGCCTCTTTCTATGCTCCAGTGTTCACCCCATACATGAAATTTTTATATTCATATATTAATTATATTCTTAATCTCTCTCTGGATCAAGCCAAAAATAGAGCCTCTATCTGTGACAAATACTTATTGTCCATGGAGAGGAAGGAGTAAAGGAGGGCTCGAGCAGGAAACAAAGCCAATGAGATTACCAAATGCTGAGCTTTTGTTATCAGTCTGTGGTAATCAGGGGGGGCCAGGGTACACGAATACACCCTCTGCGAGAAAAGAGACCCTCTTATCCTCACAACCCAAACAGCAAGACAGGCTCTGATTCTGATTCAAATGATTTAAGGATGACTGATAATGGAGGTGATGCTACAGGAAGGTCAGCATGAGGATAAAGATGAAAACCGGTGCCCCAATATGTTTCCTAATCACGTTTGTAAGGACAGAAAAGACAGATTGAGGTAATTAAAGCTGGATTCATTTGCTTTCTAGTTATGATGATGTCACCACTCAGCTGTCCAGCATGTACAATTCAGCACAGCATGTGGAAACCATTTAATAACACTTCATTCATAAATTCTGTACTTGGGTTAAGATCTTAAAATATTGTGTGCTATCGAGTATTATACTAAAACTTAAAGATGGCCACTGTCAGCATTTGGTGGCAAATGAAGTTAGCTTTACAGTACAAATCTTTATACTGACTAATCTCAATGAATACTACAGTGTGTTCATTTGTTTTTTTGTGTGAAGCATTTTGTGTTGCTTTGTGCATGAAACGTGCTCTATAAATACAATTTGTATTTAAATTATTATTTTCCACTGGCCAAAGTGTTGTTTTATAGTTTATAAATATAATAGAATAATAATATAATAAAGCTCTGCTTAAGGACAGATCATTCAGCTCAAACTCAAAATGATCACACTGAGGTCCAAGAGGCAGATTATATGAAGATAATCCGATAAAGTAGCACAAACACTCACCTCGCCTCCTCTACAGCCTCTTTATCCTGGACACGGCAGAAAAAAAGTCTGAAACTCTCGCTTAATCACTTATATCCATGGAAACTCACATAACGACGTCTTGCACTTTTAGGAGCTCGTGGAGAAATTTAAAGTTGCTGTGAGCGGCGATTCAGCGCCAAGCATCAGCCTAAATCTGATCACAGAACGCGGAGACCTGTTGAAACGACGCCCCTCGACCCTTTATTAAAAAAATGTCAGAGAAGGTTTGGTGCCAGAGTAAAAACGCACCTGCCTGAGCGCTCTAAACTGTAATCCAAGCGTCACGGTGTGGGTGGAGATAAGGGTCACGCTGTAAAACGCTCCCAGTTTCTGTGGTTTTAAAACTCCGCCATGTAAAATGCGTCAATTTCTTATAGTGTGGCTCATCACTCTGTCAGGTGCATGCAAACACAACAAACTAGATATGAGCAGCAATGTTGTAGATTTTACTCTTCGTACAGAGAAAAAAAATAATATCTATTTATCTTTTATTTCGTTCTTTTCATTTAACATCATTTTAATGGCACATTAAGAAACTCAAACATGATATGATTAAAATGCTGCAAGAATCTTTCATACTCTTTCTAGAAAGAAGTTTCAGAGGATCTGAATGGTTGGAAGGCCTCTAACGGATTACCATCAGTAACTACAGTTTGACTCCAGATGGACAAGATGTAGATTATTATCAGTAATGAACGTTTTGTCCACTTGAGAATCCAACATGTGTTCTTCCCGAAGACATGCCACTGGTTTTAAAAAAGGATTGGGCAAGTACTTTATCTGTGAATATTTAAAAACATGTGCAGTGGCGTATCCAGGAAATCTATAGTGGGGTGGCCATGATTAGAGGGAAGTTCCAGTGGGGTTGCTAATCAATTTATTTCTGACTGCAATGCATCAAAAGATAATTGTTAACTCTGGTTAGAATCAGTGTGTGGAATTCAAGTATTCTTGAAATCTGTTTAAAGATTTTAAAGAATATTATAGAAGCTATAAACACAAGAAGTTGTTAATCACAAAGAGGAACGAAAGGCTTTAAACATTACTTAGTGTTACAGAGTAAACACAGAAAGACCAGTGATCGCCAATCTACATGAATGATGTGTGGCTCTGGTTTTAAGGGTAACAGAGGGTTACTCACTAAACCCTCATACCATACTCCCCCAGTCCCATTCCCACCTTTATTTCATTCACTGGTTGTCCATGTATATAAGACAAAGCAAGGCAAGTATATTTCTATAGCACAGTTCACGTACAAGACTATTCAAAGTGCTTTGCATAAATTATTAAAAGCACTAACATAACATTGGCTGTATTGAGAAGATACATCTGGAACATTTGTCGTCACCTTCTGTCGTCAATTCAGAAAGCACAGATTTATATTTTATGACAATATTCAACTCAACTTTACTTAAACAGCACTTGATTAAATGTATAATATCTACCCACAGAGCAAAACAGGACATAAAAGGACACAACAATTAAAACAACTTAAATAAAACAATTAAAAAAAAATAATAATAAATAATAATAATAACAAAAATTGTAATTATAAAAGCAAGTTACAAATAATTTTTAAAAAGTTGATAGTGATAAAAGCAAGACAGACACTTACTTTGGTTCCCATGTTAAACTTGACTAGCTATGAATAAGTATGGGGTGGCCACCTCATATAAAGGTTGCACTATTGGAACATAACTTTGCCAAATCACAGTTGAACTTCTGTAAATACAACTGATATTCAGTACTTTCAGATCATTTAAGCAGTTTCTTAAGAAGCTGAAGCAGTTTTTACTCTTGTTTTTATTACTCTGTCCAGCACTTTGATCAAGTGCTTTATAAATAAAATTTGATTGGTTGATTGATTGATAATGTTAATCCAAAAAGAAGAGTGACCTAAGTGCATAGCCCTGTGTAGTTTAACCTGTTGAACCCTGTGCCTCTGATTAAGACGTCTGCTTGAAAATGTCATTCCCATAATTAAATGAGTATATATCTCTGCAACCACATGGTTTAATGGAATACATTTGGAGTCATAGTAAAGGGAACATTTTGTTAGGATGTGTAAATATCAGTATATTTGTTACTGGTGAAAAACAAATGAAGATGGCACATAGAAAAAAATGAAAAGGTTTCAGGATTGCCTAAAAGAAACAAACAATTTCAGGAACGAAGCAGCTGTAGCGCTAAGCTTTTATCAAATCATGGTACAATATGTGAACATTATCTCTGAAAAAGTCAACTTTTGTAAAGTGAAGCAGAACAAAACTAGCGAGACTTTAGACAGTTCAGGTGAGGTCTACAAAATGGCCATTTGGCACAGTTTGGCACCATCTGTTCCCAAAGTTCCTCAATTGGAAAACCTCAAGTTTTAAAAGGCTAATACAACAAGGGATTCATCATTTGGAGCATCAAAGCTTTTCACACCAATCTGTACACGAATGTTATACTTCTCATAATATTTAATGTCACACAAGGGTCACACACATTGCAACTGAACTGAAGTACATAAGACAGGAGGAGATGTTATCAGTCGTGACTTCTGCTCTCTCTCCAGCTTTGTTTACTTCATTTGACTAACTCACCCCCAACAGTTTGGAGCCATATTGGGTTCTTCAGTCATTTTCAGGTCTAACTCAGGTTTATTACAGGTTTAGAGTGTGGGTGTACGTCATGAGGGAGCAAAGCAGTGTAAAAGAAAAACATTCATTAAACTTCACAGTGGGCGTGTGTATATGTGTGTGTTTGTTGGGTGAATACAGGGGCCCACATCTAGTGTTTCCTGGAATTTACTAACAGTAAGGGCGGCGGTGACAGGGGTGAGGGAGGGTGCACCATAAGGGAGAGTTTCCACAGAGGAGGGATGACTCAGAAAAAAACAGATGACATGCGGCCATGTGACAGGGAAAATACACACTTCTAACTTTTTGTTAGTTATGTATTACAAAATGAGTTTAAAAAATAA
The DNA here is from genome assembly GCA_037177495.1 of Rhadinocentrus ornatus. NCBI lineage: Eukaryota > Metazoa > Chordata > Actinopteri > Atheriniformes > Melanotaeniidae > Rhadinocentrus > Rhadinocentrus ornatus. The sequence continues at coordinate 896,411 of JBAMHW010000017.1, forward strand.
TCTAACCCTAATCAAATTATATTTATAAAACTTCAGATGAATAACAACAAATGCCATCATTCTATATTTAATAGAAACTAAACCAAAATGCATTTGCAGTGTATAAAAATCAGAGCACAACCTTCTTGCTGCCATGGGAATTAACGGTAAGTAGCAGCCTGGTGCTTCTGATCCAATGGTGCAAGTTCACATCAAGGTCAGACCATGTAACATTCAGAAAACATGCAAAAAAACCAAGAGCTACATCTCCGACTCTACAAGCCTCAGTACAATCGGAAAATTATGAACACAAATGGTTTGTTTTGATAGTTTGCAGGAGAAAGTGTTTATTATTGTTCTTTGATTGATGGATTGACAGTCAAACACTAGCAGAGGGGTGATAACTTGGGTTTGATTTGTAGCCTGGGCATCTTTTATGTTAACCATGAACTTATTACACTAAAATCTTCTTAAGTCAAATGTGAAGCCACCTAACAATTATATCTTAAAATGCTTTCAGCATGCCATCAAACCTTTAGCCTGTTTAGTTAGGAACATGCCAGTGCTCTACTTCTGTCCTCACTATTCTGCCACTGTATTCCATCTGATTGTTGTTACGAATATATGCATCACTGTGCAAAACTTTGGCGTCTGTGCATCGCAAAACAAAAACGAGGGAAAGAGGTAGAGCAGGCAAGCAGCTTCTTGTAAGAGATCTATTCCAGGCCCAGCAGTCACAGATTAACTGTTGGCTTGGGATAATTACGTCAGATCCCTTTAATCCTAAACAATTTAGCAGTGGCGCTGAAGATCCCTCAACTCCAGGTTCTTCAACAGGTGACATGCATGTGCTCGCCTGCTGTCATTAGGAACACAGACTTGAATGAAATGATGCAGTCAAGGAGATATGTTTTAGGGAAAGGGTATTTTTACTAAGTTGCTTCACATATTTTAATTTCTTTATATAAGTCGGTTTGTAGTGGTGATAATAGTAATTGCACTGATAGTGTAAAAGAATAGAATATTTACTCCTCTTTCAACCATAGACAGTTCTTTGTCGACATCTAGTGGCCATATGTAGTAACTTAATCTTTCAATTCATGCTACATTAAATATTTATACCACTAGATGGCGCAAGGAACCCTTTTCTGTAGGAACAATTAGAAGCAAACTATTATCATTGGCAAAAAGCTGATACTATATGCACTAAAGATGTACCAAAAGGGAGAAATCAGTTAAAGAGATGAAACTTAAGTAAAAAAAAATTGTAAATATGTCAGATTACAAACAAACCTGTCCCCAAAGGACAATGTAATGACGACCGTATACTGTTGGGGAATAGGATGACACATAAAACTCTTCCATATTTGGTATCTGCAAGGTCAGTATATCTTTAAAGTAGTGTAAGAAGGACTAGCAAAGCCAAAAAAGCTGCAAAAAATAACTGCCCCAATTTGTTTTGGGGAAAATGCTGCAGGGCTAAAATGCAAAAATAAATGTAAATTACAAAATTTAATAAATTTGACAAGAAAATAAATAAATATTGTGTGTTAATTCTGTCTGCAATAACATAAATGTCAAAGTAAATGTCAAATTTGCACACTGGCATACTGACACAGAGTTGTAAATCTGTATTGTGTGTGTTTAAACAATTCTTTAACAGGGGCCAGGAGCGTACTTGAGGTTTGAGGTGTATTCAGAGCAGAAAAAAAGAGAGAAAAAAAAAGAAAGGTAAATGTAAATTTTACTGAACTTAGATATGCCAGCAAAACAGAAGTGAACTGTCCATTAAACTTTAGTTAAATGGAACATTGTACTGGTTTCATCACAGCATAATGTTTTTGGGGTTTTGCTAAGGTTAACCAGATCTGGACAGTTCAAACATCCATCCATCCATTTTCTGTACCGCTTGTTCCCAGTAGGGGTCGCGGGGTGAGCTGGAGCCTATCCCAGCA
>JBAMHW010000017.1:904295-930602 GCA_037177495.1 Rhadinocentrus ornatus
GGTGAGCTGGAGCCTATCCCAGCAGTGTTTCAGGTGAAGGCAGGGTACACCCTGGACAGGTCACCGGTCCATCGCAGCAGTTCAAACATATCTCCTAAAAATTGTTAAGATTACTTTACTAAACCACTGAGGTACAACTTTATTTACTGTACTGTTTCCAAACCCCAGTATGACACAGAGCATAAAGCTGGGACTGATATTGTTCATGTAAGAGAGGAAAACATAAACATTTTATAGTAAAATGAGTACAAACATTGTAAGTCGCTTTGGATAAAAGCGTCATCTAAATGAATGTAGTGTCATATGAAAACAAGTGAATGAAGCGTGTCCCGTTGATCAGTGATGCTATGCAAAAGACATAACAAACCGCTGCATTGCATTACTGTAGAAGGAGATTTGACACTGATAAATTTTTACTTTGACCCTGAGAAATTTTTTTTCCGATCTTGATACACATCATACCGTCATGGTATTCTTACCAGGCTTAAACTAAATGAAGCAATAATAAGCTGTAAAGAACAGCAGCAGCGTTGCACCGGACACACATCCGCTTATTCTCCAGCTTCCTGTTGCCTGATCCTCTTCCAAACAATGAACAGTTTTCAAGCAGGAGGGCAGTAGTGGGGGGGGGGGGGGGGGAAGGGGACAACGACCCCCATGACATCAGTAAGATGAGAAAGAAGGAAGGATTTGTACAGAGAAGAAAAAATCCAGAGTTCAAGTTACATTTTCTCACAGTGAAGCCTCTGGTACAGCTAAAAGAATCAGACAGAAATTTTTGTGTTTTCCATTTTCATTTTTTCATGATGTTTTTAAAGACACTATATAGTTTCAAAGAACATCCTGCAATGCTGTGATGTTCCATAGGGATTGTAAACTTCCATAGGGAATGTTAACAAATAGTGCTGTGTGAACTTGTTTAAAGAGGCAGCCCACTCATTTATCACATAAACTGTGTTCTCAGGGTTCTTTAAAGTGGTTAATTTAAGCTAACTCTTTACTACTTTGAAAAAATCTTGATGATGAATCATGACCATTAACCATTAACCATTAACCACTGCGGTTACCTTCCCCCCACATCTGCTCCCTGGGAGCCCAAACATGGCAGCCCACTGCTCTCTAGTACATCTGGAGATGGGTCAAATGCAGAGCTGAACGTCCCAATCGGGATTAAAAAAGTCAAAATAAATAAGGTTGCACACAGGCAAACAAGCAATGCTGAAAAAGTCTATATTTTACCTTCTGTCTCAGCTTTGTCTTCAACCAGATCTTCTATGCCTCCTTGCAGAGCCTCAGATCAGAACACAGAGATGCTTTTCAGGGTGACAGAGGAACAAACAAACAAAAAGATTTGTAAGATTGATAAGTCGATAAAAGAAGCTCCCACGCAAACAGGAGTTTTACACATGCGTGGTCACTGTAATAGGTACATTTGCTTAATTGTAGCTAATCAGCCAATTACATGGCAGCAACTTGGTGCATTTAGTCGTGTAGACGTGGTCAAGATGACTTGTCGAAGTTCCAACTGAGCATCAGAATGAGGAAGAAAGGATTCAAGTGACTTTGAACGTGGCACGATTGCTGTTAGAGTGTTTCAGAATCTACTGATCGACTGGAATTTTCACACACGACCATTTCTAGGATTTATAGAGAATGGTCTGAAAAAGAGAAAATATCCTGTAAGTGGTTGTTGGCTGGAACACAGTGCCTTGTTGATGTCAGAGGTCCGATGAGAATGGTCAGACTGGTTGGAGATAATAATTAGAAAACAGTAACTCAGGTAACCACTGGTTCCAAATGATAGATGCAGAATAACATCTCTTAACACACAACACGTCCAAGCACACCAGGTGTCACATCTGTCAGCTGAGAAAAGGAAACTGAGGCTATAATTCACACAGGCCTGATGTGTCTCGGTTCCAGCTGCTACATTCAGATGGTAAAAACATGAAATCATGGATCCATCTTGCCTTGTATCAACAGTTCCAGCTGCTGGTGGTCTAATAGTGTGGGGAATATTTTCTTGGCACACTAAATACCAACTGAGCATCATTTAAACACCGCAGCTTACCTGAGTATTGTTGCTGACCATGTCCATCCCTTTATGACCCCACGTGTACCATCCTCTGATGGCTACTACGAGCAGGAAAATGCACCATGTCACAAAGCTCAGATCATCTCCAACTGGTTTCCTGAACATGGAAATGAGTTCACTGCGGCCTCCACAGTCACCAGGTCTTAGTCCAATAGAGCAGCTTTGGGAAGTGGTGGAACGAGAGATTCCCATCATTAGATGGGCAGCATGCAACATATTTCTATTATCCCTTATTATTATCCCTTATCTGGACATAAAAATACTCTAAGAGCAAGTGAGATGAGCTGTAATCAGGTTTACAGAGAAAGATCAATTCTGACTGTAATGCCCCTGTCAGTAAAATCATGCACCAAAATGGGCAGACCACTGGAGCATTTGACATTTGAAGCAGCAGAGTATACTTTTAAAATGTCAGATACAGTCTTGTATTTCCAAAACTACCCAGAACATCAGCATTTATTCATGCATTCATCTCTATTTTAACTACAAAAGATTTTGTTGTTGGGAAGCTGCAAAGTTGCAGCCAAAACAGTTCAAGTCCAGTGACATATTTCTTTAATGTGCAGCAACTGTGTGATGCTATCATGTCAATATGGAGCAAAATCTCTGAGGAATGTTTCCAACACCTTGTGGAATCTATGCCATCAAGAGTTTTGGCAGTTCTGGAGGAAGGGGGGGGGGGTCCAAGCCAGTACTAGAAAGATGGACCTAATAAAATGGCCAGTGGGTGTATGTAGAAAAGCCTTGAGGGCACATATCAGTACATAATGCGGTGTAACTGTTCATGGGTTAGTTAAAAAGATTCAGATTTATTATCTAAATGCTGCATGTGAACCACAGGATCGGGCTTTAGGACCTGGAGGGGGCTTGAGAACTCTTCGCCCACAGCTCCATTTGGGAGGGACAGGCCTTAAATAGATTCCATAGCAGAGATTTTCATGTCCTGAGAGCAGGACAATTGTTTCTCAAACTTCTGTTCTTTGCCATCAGACAGAAAAACTTCATGCACAGTAGTTCGTGCTGGGGGATCTGTTTCTGATAAACTAGAAGAGAAACTTGCTGAGTTATTAAAAGGACCTAATAAGGTAAGATAAAAGTTTTAGAGGTATGGGGGGAGGGAGAGAAGCCTGGGTTGCATTCAACTGTTGACAAATGCCCAGCCATGTGAAAAGAGACTATAACTTCTGCCTCTCTGTGTAATATCTGCTTGTGTTAGATTCTGTAGTAAAATTAAGTGGTGCAGTTCAAACACAACTTGAAAAAAAGGGATGTTAAAAGTCTGTAACAGAACGAATGAGAATGAAAGGGGGGTCATGTGAGTTGGCTGCAGTTTTTGACTTTATTTAATTTGTGAAGTCAGTCCCTCTGTTTGTTTCCGTGACACATGGCAGCATGCAACATATTTATATTATCCCTTATCTGGACATAAAAATGCTCTAAGAGTTTACAGAAGAGTTCCTTCCAAGTCCTAAGTCCAGTGAAATGAACTGTTTTCAGGTTTACAGAGAAAGATCTACTCATACAATAATGCCACTGTCAGTAAAATCACGCATCAAAATGGGAAGACCACTGGGTCACTAGAGATTTAAAGGAGCAGAGTTTACTTTTAAAGTCTCAGACACAGTCTTGTAATTCAGAAACGACCCATAACATCAGCATGTATTCATGCAATTATCTCTATTTGTTCTATTTTGACTACAACACAGAGTTTTTGTTGTTGGGAAGCTGCTAAGTTGCAGCCAAAACAATTCAAGTCAAGTCACATATCTCTTCATTTTTTCCTCAGTGGCTTAAAGAAGCTGTTGAAAACACGTCTGGGAGGCTGTGGGACACAAAGAGCTTGTTTACAATAGAAATATGCTTTATCTGTAAGAGTTCATATTACTGAACACAAAGGTTTTGCTCCCTGAAGCACACGCCCAACCTTTATACGTGGACTAGAATAAAATCCTAACATTGGCTGCACTTGCATTAGCATGTGGCCTCTTTTCCCACACAACAGGGCACCAATCAGAATCAACCATAGTCATTTTGACTGTAAGAGCCTTTTTCGAAACCGGAAATCTTTTTGCATTGCCAAGTCATGACAACTCAGATCAGGCTGACTACTGTTCTGGTTTAGATCTATCCAGCAGCTGCCTACGTGGCTGTTATGTAAGTCTTGCCTTGAGGTGGTCTTGAAGAGTTCTGCTGTACATGGCATGGGTTAACCACACCTCATGCTTTAACTCTTTGAGTAAAAACAGCACATATGCCTCATCATGGGCTCGTGCGCTTTGATATTTCAGTAAATAACAAATAACATTACATTGATGTCTATTCTTTTACATCTTTTTATAGTGTTTTTCCCCATCAACATCACACCATGTGGTTAACAAACTTGGCATCACTTGTTCTCCTGGTCACGGCGACCTCGGCTGCCACCTCTGCATCAGCAGACAAAGTGTTGAGCAATCACGCCTCCATCCTGGCAGAGAACAGCGCCAACCTGGCCTTCAGCCTCTATCAAAATATGGCAAAGGAGAAAAACATGGAGAACATCCTCATTTCCCCCGTGGTAGTGGCTTCCTCTCTGGGTCTGGTAGCTCTTGGGGGAAAGGCCTCCACTGCCTCACAGGTAAAAACCCTTCTGAATGCAACTAAAGTTAAAGATGATCAGCTGCACTCTGGTCTGACTGAGCTCCTGACGGAGGTGAGCGACCCTAAGACCCGCAATGTCACCTGGAAGATTAGCAACCGCTTGTATGGCCCCAGCTCTGTCACCTTTGTGGATGATTTTGTGAAAAGCAGCAAAAAGCATTACAACTGCGACCACTCTAAGATCAACTTCAGAGACAAAAAGAGTGCCGTTAAATCCATCAATGAGTGGGCGGCCAAGTCCACCGACGGCAAACTGCCGGAGGTCACCAAGGATGTAGAAAACACTGATGGAGCGATGATCGTCAATGCTATGTTTTTCAAGCGTGAGTGTATACATCTATGTATGTACATTATTCATTTATAATGTCCTAAATACACCCAAATTTAAATGAGTCTTTTCTCACAGCTCACTGGGATGAGCAGTTTCATCATAAGATGGTGGACGACCGTGGATTCCTGGTGTCCCCTAGCTACACTGTTTCATTGCAGATGATGCACCGCACAGGTAGCCGGAGGTTAATGTTCAACAGAAAACTCTATAAAATCAACATTTAAAGTACAAATGGCTGATATTTGTAGTTTGTTCACGTACTTCTTTAGGTATCTATGGCTTCTTTGACGATACAACCAATAAAGTGACCATTCTGAGCATGCCCCTGGCTCATAAGAAGTCCACTGTGGTGTTCATCATGCCCTACCATGTGGAGCCTATGGAGAGACTGGAGAAGCTCCTGACCAAAAAGCAGCTGGATATGTGGCTGGGGAAGCTGCAGCAGAAGGCTGTAGCTGTTTCTCTGCCAAAAGTCAGCATGGAAGTCAGTCACAACCTGCAGGTAAAAGATGCAAAAGCTTCCAAGGTTATTTGTGATGGATCTTTTGCATCAGCAGAGTTAAACCTTGTCTTTCTGCTCCGTTTCAGAAACACCTCCAGGAGTTGGGTCTGACCGAGGCTGTGGACAAATCCAAGGCTGACTTTTCCAACATCTCTGGGAAGAAGGACCTTTATCTGTCAAGCATGTTCCACGCCTCTGCCATTGAATGGGACACTGATGGGAATGAAATTGATACCAGTGTCTATGGCTCAGACAAACTGAAAAACCCTAAACTATTCTACGCCGACCACCCTTTCATTTTCCTAGTGAAGGATCAGAAGACGAACTCCATCCTGTTCATCGGCAGGATGGTCAAACCGAAGGGTGAAAAAATGAGAGATGAACTGTAACCATGGGTTGACCTGAATGTTTGAGTTAGATGTCTGACTGTGGGAGTGTAGATTTTTTAACTGCGGTATGCAGAGAGATACAGGAAATGAAATGGATGTTTGATGCTGCATGAGTGCACTCCTTTACAGTATGTCACATGCTTACAGCATTCCATAGCACATATGTAGGAGATGTGGTTAAACATTTCCCCTGTGTTTCAGGAAACACAGCACAATGCACACTGAAGATTTTCAGATAACATTTAATATTAGTAATTTTAAAAACAGGCAGATTTAAATATAAAACAATGACTTGCATTAAATTATTTCTCTTTCAGTCATATTTAATTTGTTTTTTATTTGCATTTTGCAAATGTTAAAGGCTGTTTGTGAGTCATGAGTTTGTGCACATAAAAATAAATCTTTGTATCATTGCAGAAGCACAGCAACAGGTTACAATGTTTTTTGTGTCTTAGTAATGATAAACTTGGAATTCACTGGTGCACACCCATGAAAAACTTATTTAGGGCTGATTTAATAGGTTTTATCTATTTTTCATATGTGTACTTGGGGTTTGATGATACAAAAGTTGAATGGCCTGTGATGAAGTTCCTGTTTTGTTTCTATTAAAAGTGTAAAAAGCACCAACAGAGAATTACTTTAAAGCCTTTCTCTTCCATATACTTTGTGACTCATGATCTGTCTGCTTGCAGTCCAGTGGCTTTTGTGTCTGAAATATTTTATACCTGTATGTCCACCCTGCTGTTTTAACAAAGGGTGCAATTAGCTTTACATTATATGGTGAATCCCATTTCATAAAATCAAAATATTTTTACACCACCAAATATTTGTGTTCATCCTGATCGATGGTTCAACTGCTGAAATGAGCAAAACATTTGCTAAAAACTGCATTAACAAACCTCCCACAAGTGTTCTCTCTAGTTTATTGTTGACAACAGCTCCATAAACAGCCAAGAATGAAAAAGTTCATTATCTAAAAGACAAAAACTATGATGGGATTTTAATGGTTTAGGGCTAGGCTTAAAGTCATATTTTTTGCCATTATTATAGTGCATTCTTGCACATTTTTTAATGTATAACACCACCTAGAGGGCATCTGAGTTTATTACATAACAATGACTATCCCGAAATAAAATAATTGCAAATTATATGCAATAATCTTTGCTACTTACCATTTACCTTCTATTTTTGTTGTAATACATTCAATGACATTTGTGTGTATGTATATAATCATGGAATTAAGTCTATTGTAAATATATTTTAGTTACATTTAAAAACAAAGTTTTAGTTTTGAAAATGTTACACATGTCAAATCTGAACTTGTCGGGTTTATCTGGTATTAATCAGTCATGGATAAGCTTTTCACATATGACTTACAGCGATGCAAATTATAGCTACTGGAAAAACTTTACAAAGTGGAAGAAATGCTTGATTCAAGTGAGTGCTTCAAATTCATTTAAATTATTTTACCTGTTGTAGAAATGTTTGAATTGTCTTGACTCAATTGTACTGTGAAACAAAGTGAGTGTTTCTGATTTAAAAGAATCTAAAATTTCAGCGTCTGACCTTAAACCTGGCTTTTAAGTGTGTTTACATTTGCTGCACTGCAACTTAGAAGAACAAAGAAACTAAGCAGCAGTGTGATGTATCCATACATTTGTATGTAGCTTTTCAAACATGGATTTAATCATCTCCCTGTTTAACATGCATATACAGTTTGTTTACTGTCACAACAACACAACTGAATGTTCCTATCCGCCACTCGCGCGTGAGGAGGAGGGCTCGCGGAGGCTCGTGCTGCTGTGATGGGACTACAAATCCGTTAGTACCCATTGCTTCCTTCTCTTCCATCATGGCTCCCTCGATAGACAGGCAAGGATACTGGGGGCGGCCGACCTCAACGCTGGACTGGTGCGAGGAGAATTACGTTGTCTCTTTTTACATGGCGGAATTTTGTGAGTAAAACGGTTCTGCATAATTTCCCCTAAAACCGTGAAGCTCGGAGTTCGTTATAGGGAGGCGTTCGGGTGGGAGAGTCAGATAGTGGACGTACAGTCGTTCATAATAACGTAAACATTAGGCAGAGAACACACGGCAGCGGTTGTAACATTATTTTAGTGGTCTGGCAGTAATGTGCTGTCTGGGTTCTGTGAGCTGGCTAAACGTTAGCCCGGACGGCACTTGACCGACTAGGACCGTGAGTTGGAGAGGAAAAAGGAAACCCTATTTGACGTGGAGAGACAGTCAACCTGCTTCGTGTCGAGCTCCTGTTACAGGAGGTTGTGGGTCCGTGCAGTGAGGTGTAATGTTAATATGGGCAGACAACGAAATTTTGTTGAAGTTGAAACGTATACATTTCTTTCATACTGTCAGGGCGCCTCACAGCTTTGTCTTATGATAAAAAACAAAACTGGTTCCTCGGGAACCATTATCTTAGTTTTTAACGTTGCACGTGCCAGACCGTTCAAAGAGCTGCCATGTCAGCAGGACGATGCTCTGATATGGCACAGACTCGTGCTGTTACTAACCTACTCTGACACACTTCAAAAGTCTTTAGTAAAAGGACACTGAACAAATATTTACTCATTATGTTGGTAGACTTTTGTTCAGATACATAAACGCCAGTCCTATTGAAAACACATGTAATAATTGGTAATACAAGTTTGCCCATTTTCATTATTCGGTGCAGTCGTTTGCTGTAATTCATACAATCCTTACAAGTTAAATAAAGATTACGAGACAGTTGCACAACAGTTATTTCTTTATGGTTGCTGTTGAGTCGTGCAATAGGTAATCCAAAGAAAAGTGTATCCAAATGGATAGATTTAGAATATTGTTTTTTTTTAAATGTATTTTTCACTTATATAAACTTAGTTTTGTTCTTTTAAAAGACTTTAATTGAGCGCTTTATTTAATTTCACAGAAAGGTTTCTAAACTTGTCTGAGCACTGGTCTGAGTGCTGCATCCTGATAGTTAAAGCTTTTGTTTGCACAAATGACACATGCTGGTCCAGCTAGGTAGCTGTTTTCAGCCGCAGAACACTTGTTTGGCATTTAAACTGTTATTCATGGAATGTGACATTGTTCTTTTAGTGAAGCAATACCGGCACAACTCCTCTTCATTTGATGTGTGCATTTCTGGATTATCTCTTTTTTTTCTTTATTATCACATCAGCACATGGTGACAGTAGAAGTCGTAGACAGAAAGAGGTTATCAACAGGTACATCGCAGTGACATTTTTTCAGATGTCATTGAATTGTCAAACTAACTACATTAATCTGCTATAGTTTTCTTGGCGTCTGCATATATTACCAGCGAACTAAGTCCACATATTTTAGCATGTCAGTTTCAAGGACCAACAAATGTCTTGCCTTTTATCAGATAAAAGACTGAGGCAGATAAATAGCTCTGAGGATACCAGTCAGCAGTATTAAGTATTAAACAGTTTGCGCTGGTAAGTCCAGTTGTTAAAGTTAAAGGTTTATGTTTAGACCAGCCTAAAGATAGAAATCAGTTTTATTCATTTTACAACTGGCCACTTCCGGTCCACCACCCACATGTGCTACACTGGAGTTAAACACACCCTTTGCCCTAGTTATGCAGTATAATAGGATATCATTTTATTATCTGACTGCTGCAAGCCTGATAAATGCAGGTAGGCTAATCAGAGAGATTCTTTTACAAGAGGTTGTTTTGACACCAGGAGACCAGTTGCAAATGTTAATAGTTTTACTTGCAAGAAGAATTTAAAAAAAGAAGAAAAAAAAGAGTATTTTAGAAACAACACAGTTGCTGTTGCTAAAGCCAGAAAATAAAAACTGGGAAAGCAAGAAAAGAAAGTGATATGGATGCAATATTTAACAGGATTATGAACATCCTAGCCCCATCATTAAGGCCTTACTTTGTCTGTTTGCTACATTAACCAAATATTGATTAAATGTATTCTAATGTTGTCCAAGAAAACTGTGGCTTTCTTTTTTCTGGTGCAACCTGTTTAGTTTTAAACAATCTTGGGACCAAGTACAGAACAAACATTAAAACACATAATTCCACTCCTCAATACTGATCAATTCTTATTCCTCGTACTTTGCATGCTGACACGGTCACTGAGTTGTCCGGTGGGTCTATACCATAGACTGTATAGAAAAGATGGACTGAGCCTTTGTGACGTCACCCGTAGGTATCTGAAGAGCAAAAGTGAAGCTCGTTGGGCTACCTACCATCGCCATCTTTGCAGCATTACGCCTGCCGTTGCTCCCGGAAAATACAAAAATGGGCAAAGGGGCATAAATGAGAGGGGGGCTATGAGCCTGGGGGTGGATGATCGATGTTAGCTCTGATCTAACGTGAGCTAACCGGCTATTGAACAAAGGCAGGCTAAAGCTACAAACCTCGGTTGTACTACACTCTTTCTTATTGCTGCGGATTTTGGATACATATCAATCAAAAGGACACGCCCCTAATTATGCCAAATTTCAAGATTAAATAAAATCCTCTTTTTCTTTCCTCTTTCTTCTTTCTTTCTCTTTTGCTGTCTTCATTCTTTTTCTGTCCCCTCCGGTCAGGTCCAGCTTGATTATGTAGGTTTCATAATTCAAAGTTAATAAATAACAGTAAATAAATAAACGAATAAACGAGTAAACCCAGCAACCAGACTATCATTCTGCTTGCTAAGATGCTGGACAAGACAGGTCAAAAAAAAACAACATAATTCAAGCCTGCTTAAATGCAACTCTTAAAGGGGCATTAAGTACAGGCTATAGTGCTTTAATTAGTTTCCACATCACATTAAGCAGTTTCATGTGTTGAGAATCTACATCTGTTATAGAAATATTTATCTGAAAAGGTTTTCCCAAAGACTTCCTAATGCTATCTACACTCCACTTTGATTTAATTTTACAATAGAATTGATTGTTCAGACAATGATTATGTCATATGTAATAACTTATAGACAAAACATTTTTCAAAAGGTCTAACGCTAATAATCTTAAAAACAGTAACTAGTGAATCACACCTTATATGCCGTTTAACTGAATAAAAAAAAGAAAAATTTAAATTACAGGATGCGAATGCAAGGATTTTAGGGGTTTCTGGTCAGGGCAATACCAACATTTAAAAAAAATATTCTTACAAAGGCTTTTAATTGAGCTCTAAAAGAGAGTTAAATCACTCAGAATTGTTTGTATCTAGTCCATAGCCAGCAAAAATATCCGAATCATAACAAAAACTTCTATAGTTGAATTTTTCTTTCATTTAATCTTTATTTAACCGAGAAGTCCCTTGAGACTACACTCTCTTTTTAGAGGGATACCTGGCCAAGAAGGCAGACTATGCAGATCCACAATGGTTTAAAACTGTTTGTCTTTTTAATTCTTATTTTTGTTCCTGAAAATACATGTATGTGGTAGAGAGAGGCATGAACACCACAACCAGGAAATAGTGTACAGGAACATCTGTTCTGAGTTTGGCCTGGAAATGTCAGGATCAAGATGAGAGATGATAAAAAGTGGTAGAGCTAAGATCCTGCAGGACATCCAGGCAAACAAACTGGACATTGTGGTCTACAAGCTACAAAAGAACGAGAAGAGAAATAATGGCAGGGGTGGTAATCGGAGTACTCGGGGCCGTGATCTCCTAACAGGAAGAGTGGCTCCAACAGATCCTAGGAACACTACCAGATACCTCTGTCTAGAGCAGGGATGGGCAATTCTGGTTCTCCAGGGCCACTGTCCTGCAGTTTTTAGATGCATCCCTGCTCCAACAGACATAATTAAAATAAAATGGATTTAACAGCTTGATGTCAAGTTCTGCCCAATAATTGAAACAGATGTGTTGAAAAAGGGAAAAATTTAAAACCTGCAGCACTGCAGCCCTCAAAGAATCAGTCCTGGAAAAGAGCTAATATATTGCACAGAACTTTAAGCTTTCAGGCTTCTGGTAGAGGACCCAAGCTTGAAAGAAGAGGGGGAACTGCCCACATGTAGGTAACGTATTAGGTTTTATTTTCAAAAAAGCAAAATAAGTATGCCATAGAGTCTAAAAATACATAGATCCACTATAATTTTGTGCACATATTGCGTTATTCTAACTATTCTTCTCAAGCGGAAGGTAGACTTAAAACAAATCAGGAACCTCCCAAGTGGAAAAACTATAAATAAATAAAAAAATACTAATGGATGAGTGCATTACAAAGCAAAAGTTATTCTAAATGTTGCATCCTTTAACCAACAGCAGACATGGATTTTACCACAAGTGTTGGCTCACAGGGAGAATGTTTGATATGCTAGGAGAGAATTACTGCGCAACATCAAGAGCGTTAAAGCAGGCGTGCTGACTTTGCTGCAAAGTTGTCATCATCACAAAAGGGAGAAAAAGCTCTGAAAATGTCTTCCAACATAGCTGCCAAGGGAGACTATTTTTAACAAAGCAGTCAACCGTCCTCGAATCAGCAGAAAAATTATGAGCCAAATGCTGAGTGTTTCCCATACAAAATTTGTAGCCGTGGTAATCCCAATGGTCGAACCTTAACATCAGGTTTAACTAATACCACTGTAACTGATATTGTACTATTAAACACAGATAAATCATACCATATACCTCAAACTAATTCTGAATATCACTCTTTCTGTAACTGTTTACTTTTTATTAACACAGACCAATGAAACAACAGGCACCATAAACAGCAACAAATTATGATTCACCAATATGTACATCTATGAAGTTAAATGGGTCAATGACACAATTTGAATTTTGGCTGTTGGCATTTTATTTTGTTTCATTGTCTCCTACATTACTCACCTCCCCTGCTCCTCCACTTGACTCTCCCACTTCTTCTGCACCTAACCCTTGGGCTATGCCTGCCTGTCAAACATTCCTAATCGAATAATCACATACGAATTGGATTCATTTCACATATGTTTAGGTCTGTGAATAGACTATCAAATCTCTAGCATTATGTTATTTGACATTATTCAAGAGATTGTAACCAGTGGTTAAAACATTACGGTGTGTAGATGATAACCTACATTGTTCGAATTAACCAGCGTCAACTTTATTAGCCTACAGTTGAGTTAAGAGCAATTACTTAATGTTACATAGCACCACGTTTGCTGTTCATCATCAATATCGTTAAACGAATGTCTATTCAGCTTGTAAAATTTAAAGCAGCTTATCAGCAGCTGCCTTTCCTCTCTCCAGACTCCACACGTAATAAGTTTGTTGGATGCTCTCAAAGTTTACCTTGCCTGTGGGCTTAAATTTTTTTTTTAATTAGGCCCCACCTCTCTCCTCGCCACCACTCCTGGCATGCTGAGTTCACATGCAGAGCAGATGTCTGACAGCAGAGTAGTCTACCCTGCTGGCTTCTGTAGGCAGCAATGCAGGTTCAATTAAAAAATTTCAACATTGTCCATGTGAAACGATTTCATTCTGGCTGCCCGCCACGGCTGACTCAATGTAGGCGAAACGCTGCAATATGCAGAATGCATAATGTGGTTATGTTTTGATGTAATTCAATATGTGGCTTTACAATTGATTCAGCAAATGAATCATGTTCCTCTGAAAAACAACAACAACTTGTTTGAGTTTTTTACTTTCTCTAAAACAATTAAATGGTCAGACAGATTTAGCTCTGGACAGATATGAATAACAGTATGCAGATTTTTCGTCTAAATGTCACACCATTACCACATCTGTGGTGGTCCTGTTACCAACAATAATCCTTAGTGAACATCGTCAGGGGCTGGTTGTTCAAAAAATTTAATCTGGATAAAAGCTATCCGGATTTGGTAATCCATTTTTGGGGGACGGTGGATCACGTAAACTTTTATCCCAGTTGTTCAAAGCAAAATAGGACTGGATCACCCTGATCCAAAATCCCGTTTTTCAGGATCACGAAATCCGGATTTCCAGCATGTAGATCAATGTGCGCTGCCGGCCATGTGGAGAACAACAGATAGAGGAGGCGGTTTGCATGCTTGCGAGTAAAACTCCCGGGACCATGTCATATGTGCATGTATTGTCCTGCATAAAACTGCGACCAGGCGGAATCTTCCTCTCTGTGACAATGTTTTCAGGACGGCGATTCACGTAATCCAGCTTACTATTTTAATGATTTTATTGTGATTCTTGCTATTTGTTGCTGTCTTTTAATGCTTTTGTTTCATGTAAAGCACTTTGAATTGTCCTGTACATGAAATGTGCTATACAAATAAACTGCCTTGCCTTAATTATGCACCTGAGCCCTGTGTGGAGGTACCGGCCCAACCTCTTTCAACACGGGACAGTAGTGAGGGATGAAATCATTAGAAATGTTTTTTTTTACAGGTTCTTTTCTGATTGTAATGAATAACAGGAAAATTTAATATTTTATTTGTGTTTCTTATTGGATTTCTTTTGGGGTTTATTTCGCAGGGACACGATGTTTTTTTATTTCTGCTTTTTTTTCCCGGTTTACTTTATTTTGTTTTACTATGCTGAATGCTAATAGGAGTCTATAAATGTTAACTACTTTATCCCTGTAACAGTTAAAGAAGTCAGGTGCAAAATGCAAATATTAGCATATGCATTGAATAAAAAGTTCTATTATTTGATCATCTGTTAGGTTGAACCGCAGTTTCTTCCTGAAATCCACCTTGTAATCCTGCCCTCTGTTGGGATCAGGAGAATCCTGTGTTTTTGGATCAAAGTTATCCGGATTCTACTCAAAAGTTTTGAACTCAAACTGAGGGTTTTATCCGGATAACAACCAGGATTGTATTACGTGATCCAAGCGAATTTCGGAATCCGGATTTCCATTTTGAACAACCTATTACTAGTTACTGATCATTTTGAGATACTTAGTTGTCATAACATTCCTGCTGTCTGTGTTTTTATATATTTTTGAACAGGGAATACTGTCAGCAACCTGATCATGATTGTTCCTCCGCTCTATGGGGCCTTCCAGACGTTTCATGATGGCCTTGAGTTTCGCCACATTTGCTCATTCCTTGGACTAGCAGGTTGGTTTGTCTGCTCTAAAAACATAAAAGCCCTCAGCCAAACACACTGGACAGTTGTTCTTATGTTAGACAGCATTTCTAACATTTATTTTTCTGTTGTCTGTCACCCAGCTGTAGGTGTTGGTTCCTGGTGCTTCCACATGACATTGCTTTATGAGATGCAGGTGGGCTACATTGCTGCAACAAAATATGAACTTGCTAGCATAAAATGTGCATGCATCAGACTTGGACATAGTGAGATAAAGATTTAACAAAGTGCTAAACCCTGCTAAAGCTGCAATCTTGCCACGATGAATTAATGTGGGTTTCCTCTCTGCTGTCATTTACAGTTACTGGACGAGCTACCGATGATTTACAGTACATGTGTCTTTGTCTACTGTCTGTAAGTGGTTGAGTTTTTCAGAAGTTGTTGTTGAAGTGCGCAAAACTAAAGAGTTGATAAGAACAAATTTAGTCTGACTGAGGCTGTAAAAACAAATCAGCTCTGATAAGTTGATTCAGTCTGAATCAGTGCATTCATGGTGCCACCTTTTTGTGGCTGTAGCAGTGTGTGTATAGAAACTAAACTTGACTCATGCACCACTTTCATTTAAGCTCAGCTTCTTGTTTGCTGTCAGCTTTTATAGCTCTTTAAGTTTATTAACATACTTTATTTTCAGATATGAATGCTTCAAGCAAGAGAAGAGCATCAGTTTGTTTCCAATTGCATTATTATTAATCTTCAGTGTCTCAGTTACTTTGGTAAGTTCCCACATCTACTGTAAAAGCAATAATTGACTTTAAACCACTTTATAAATGAGAAAAACTGCTCTTGAAAGGTTTTCTGTATGTGTTGTGCAGGTGTACTTGCAGTGGAAGGAGCCAGTATTTCACCAGGTAAGGGAGTGCTTTGCGCTGTTTCGACGTGGTTCATATTGCTCATTGTTTGCTATTAGGGCTCAGTGTGCTGTAGGTCATCATCTAACTTGTATAAACATTGGACTTGCCAATGCAGCTTGCAGCCTTAGTGTGGTGCATTCTGGTGTTAAACATAAGCCCTGCTCAGACCTACCTTAGATTAATAGCCTCACCTGCCTGGTAAATCATAAACATCAGACACGGATATATTTTATGCAAATGTAATGTTTCACAAAGAATTTAAATTCTTGGTTTCTGTCACAAGCTAGATTAATATTTAGATTTTTTCTAACTGTTTCAGCACCTTGTTTTATAACAATAAAATATATTATTTTTTAAAACCACTTAAATGTAGCAACCTTTTAAACTAATGTTAATTACTTTCAGCCCCCCTTTGTGTTTGAAGCAAAATCAGCCCAGTAAAATAACAATTAAAATATATGTTGAGAGAATTGTGCAAAACACATCAAATGAAAGTTCCTTTTTTTTAGGTCCGTTCATCTGCAGAGCCATGTGCAATTTCCAGAAATTCTATTTATACACACAGATAAGGAGAATCATGTAATTTGACCCAATTTGGAAGACAGGATGAACAACTCTAATATCTTCCACGGCATCGTCACAACACAGATACACCCAGCGACGGGGCAAAGAAAAATAACCCCTCTCATTAAAGTTCTAAATTAGTGATAGCAAATGTAAGAAGTAGTTGCAGCTGACATACTGCTAAGTGAGTGGCAGAATGAACCAGGAGCAGCACAGCAGCAGACGGGAACATGAGTTTGAGTGAAAGAGAAGAAAATGATAGCATTCTGCTGCTTCTATATAACATAAGTAACAATGGGATTTTAAAATAAGCTTAAAGTATTTGGCAAAGTACCACATCCTTCCTACCACCTGACCCTTGGGCTGTCACAAGTACATACAGGCAAACAGTGCACACAAAGTTATAAATGTGATATTTTTGTCCTTTTACATGTGATTGGACAACACATCTAGTGAGTTATTATGCAGAGTCTTTGAAGAATCAAACTTTTTTTTTTTTTTACAACATATTATAAGAATGAATAGGTAGGATTGTAATGGACTATTAGTGTCCTCCTACAGTCCACTATGAAGATGTGTCAGTAAGAGAAATGAGGTGAGAGGCTGCTGCTGCAGCTCAATCCAAAACATGATGGCGAATCAGCAAAGTTTCTTTCCATTTGTTTGGCACAAACAGTTACAAAGAACACAAAGGTGCTGCACCTATAATAATGGAGACAGCCCTGGGGTAGGGAAATTTTGACAGCGATGCAATATATTTATTTTCCGTGACATCATCTATTGGAATCCTGTAAAAAATATGGCATTAAAACCAAATTCAAAACCACTTTCTATCAGTTATTCATGTGAAATCATGAAGTTCATAAAGTTTCTACATGACACAATCATAACCATGTGTGTCATGTTGAATATATTTTTTAACAAACATAAACTAACTCTATCAGGCCACCAGCTTACTTGTTCTGTTAGAGAAATGGAAAGCAGTATGTGTCTTAAAGGGAATATCAGGCAGCATCTTTGTTGACATGCCAAAGCCCAAAAGCCCACAGCTGATTTCCTAAATATGGGCTCAAACATCTTTTACTAGGAAGAAGTATAATCTCATACTCATCACCATAGAAACCTTTAAACATTAGCCCAACCACTTGTTTGAAACCCATTCTTTGTGTGTACGTGTTAGGGTGTCACGTTTTGTTTACATCCCATTAAAACTGTTGGGGCAACTGGACAAATCTGCAAAGACTAAACAAATCTGTTTAGTCTTTTGATAGTCATTGTGGTAACATTACTCATTACTAACATTACCAAACCCCTATAAAGGGACTGGACCTCTGGGTTAGAGGTGTCAGGCAGAAGGGGATAAATCAGAGTAAATTTTCCTAACCTATTGTTTTGTTTCCTTGACTAAGTAGTTGAAATAAGTGGCTCTGACAGCCCTAGAAACACTTGTCTCTGAATCACTGCCATCATCTCGAATTTCTCCTGTTTACATTAACAATGAAGTGAAAATAAAGTGTAGTTCTCTCTGATAGAGAGGGAAGATTATTTAGAAGATTTCAAACTAAACTTGGAGTGGTAAAATGATTATTTTTTCTACTATTCCTTGTATTGTCTGGCCACCTTACAGCCACATTGAGAAACATTGATATTTTTTTATACAGTCATTAAAAAAAACTTAAGGTCAATCTGTTGATCAGACTGTTGGCAGAAATTAAATGGATGATTATTTTATAAAAGATCATTTACATTATAAAAAAAAATCTAAGAAAGTAGCATATAACTGGTTAAGCAGCCTCCTCATAAACAGAGGCTACAGCTCCTTGATGCACATTTGAATCCTGACCTTAAGCCCTTTACTGCATATCACTCTTCCCTTTTCCTGTCTACATATTGTATAATAAAAGCCACTAAAAAAAGAGACGAGTCAGCTGCAGTAGATAAAAGGATCCAGGAGGCTTGGTTACACATGCCTTCTGGATCTATTTCACTTTTATTATTTTGGTCAAGTTTAGGCAACATGCTCCTTTGTTAGGCTCTGGTAATGATTGCTGAGCTAAAAAAAAAAGACTTTTTCCCAGCTATTGTGTTATAAAAATGTCTCCCAGACGCATCTGCTAAAAATATAAAACTAGTAGATTATTTTATCTGTTCAGGCAGTGTTTTAGGCCTATGCACTGTTTCTCTTTTCAGGTCATGTATGGTGCTCTAGTAGCTTGCCTAGTGATGCGCTCCATCTTCATTGTCACATGGTAAGTTTGCATATCATCATTAAAGTAATTCAACTATCGAAGTAAAATTAATCGCGAATACTCATTGAAGTAGCGTTATGCTGAAGTTTTCTTTTGGTGTTTTTGTTTTATTTTCAGGGTGTACCCATGGCTCAGGCCACTGTGTTACACCTCCTTAGGCATCTTTATGTTAGGGTTCCTACTGTGGAACATTGACAATATCTTCTGTGACTCATTAAGGTAAGTTGATGGAAAATGGAAAATAAAGAAGAGTTTTTGCATTCATTCATTGAATTGTAAAGGTAACGTCTGCAAAGCTTCTTTCTTTATCCCTTTTTTTTTCTATCTCAGAGCTAGTAGAAAAATTTTGCCTGCTGGAGTTGGAGTAGTAACACAGTTCCATGCCTGGTGGCACATCTTTACAGGACTGGGATCCTACCTGCACATACTTCTGAGGTAAACTCCTATGTCTTGTCTCAAGAAATAACAGTGTGCTTAATTCTGATAATGTCTATTACTGAGCATTCAAATCAATTGTCCCTATTTTTTATAGCCTGCAGATTAGAGCGACCTACCTCAAGTACAGACCAAAAGTTAAGGTATGTGGGGCTCCTTGACAGTTGTGTAACTTTTAAAGAAAATCAGTAGTGATAAATGTGGACATCTAGGTGATTAATTCTTGCTTGATCTCAACTTTTGTTTAGTTTCTCTGTGGAGTCTGGCCCGCATTGCACATTGAGCCACAAAGGATGAGTTGAACTAAAGGTGTGGGGACCAGCCGAATGAAGGTGACTGACAAATCCAGACACCAGTGGCACAGGGACCTGCCACTGCTGGGAAACCAGCCCACAGTCAGGGGGGCAGGCAAACCCCAGGGCACCACCTTAGGGACCCTTTGGTTCTACTTTGTGGAGATTTACTTAGTACAGTATAGCACTGAGTCAAGTTGTAAGAAATGGAAGATATTTTTTTTTAAATCATAATTTATTAGACTAGCTTTTTTGAAATTTAATTGAAGTGTAGTTTTAAATATATGGTTTCTAATTTTGATGCAAACAAGAAATGATGTAGTCAACGGCAGTGACAAATGTTAAAGGGGTTATTTGGGTTTGAGAAAGGGAATTATTATCATCATTAAAAGGGAAAACATGTAATTCATGATAAAGAATTCAGACCCTTATATATTCAATTCTATGAATAATTAATTTTATTAAACCTACAGATACTGAACTATGTCTCAATTATAACAAGGATAAATAATACTTTTCTTTTTGGGTGTATTCACAAGAAACTAAGACATCTACTTGAAACACACTACCAAATGGTAGTATTGGAAAACTCTGAGTTCCTAAACAATTTTATTTGGTTTTCATATCATAGTGTAAAATTATAATTATTTTATATTTTGTTGATGTTGCCAAAGTTACACAGGGATGTAAAGCTGTCATGTAATGTGTAAGATGTGTTCTTACTGTATAGTGGCAACAAAAGCAGCTGTTTTAAAACTTCATTACACTGCCTCTTTGTTTGTGTTTTAAAAAGGTAATTTTTTCTTGAAGTCAGGATGTATGATTTATGAATAGCCAGTGTCATATCAGCAGCATACAGCAGTCAGTGCGTTTTTAGCCTGGAGAAAAGAATCCTGATGGATGAATAAAGGCTGTCTGATGTAGAAGTGACGCATTTTAAAATCCATGTTAAAGCTCTGGCTTTGACATGCTGGCAGACATTTAAGTTTTGGGCTGTAATAGAAGTTTAAAATGTGCTTTTTCTAACAGCACCTTTCTGAGTATCTTTAAGCTTCATCTTACCTGTCAGAGATGTTCTGAATCCGCAAACGGAGAGTGCTCTGAGTGGTGTTTACAGCTGCTAGTAAAATGACCACTTGTAAGTACCAGTTGTACTCCAAGTAAATTTGTACCCTAAAGAACTGAAATTTACAGCTAAAAGAACAACTTTGTTGGTATTTATTTTGTACCTAGAGAGTTTGATAAGTCACAGTATCTGTACCGTTTATCGGCCAAATGTGTTGTAAAATGGTGGCTTTTCGGATATCGGCCAAAAACCCATTATCGTGCATCCTTAGTTACAACGTAATCAATAGACTTTCTTCAATGACTGTAAAATGTATTACTGATTCTTGGGAACAACAGGAAGTAGAAAACTTGATATTGTCAATTCTGAGTAGTTTTTTTTGTCTCCTGCGTCTTTAAATGAAAACCTCCCAGTATCAATGTGGGTAAGTTCTCTTAAGTTCGAAAAAATTATTTGAAGTCCCTTTTTGCCTACACGAACACCACTATAGTATCCCCAGTACTGCTACAGAACATTTTATTTGATATTTTTAGTCATTGCTCCTTTTTTCTGTTCTTCTTCATTAATGTCAAGAGACTCACACACCTTGTAGAGGCATACCTCTGTGAAACACTTTGTGACTCAACCACTGGATGGCATAAATTCCCAGCTTATTGCAGATGTTGCCAATCGTGGGTTGAAGAACTACAAACTACCTACTGTAGAACTTTCAGGCTCTTTGCCTGGATTTTATGTCCAGGATAAAGGGCTTTTATTTACAATATTTGTTTTGCTACTGTGAACTAGTGGATATGTACTAGCAAGACTAGATTAATGAGCTTGAAGTAACTGGTAAACTGGAAGATGCACAACATTTTGGTTTTATGGAGATATTTGTTTTTGTGAGGCCTCTGAAACTGCTGTGTGCTGGATTATCTCCTTAGTCAACATAATACACATACATTTTTAATAATGCATAAACATGCTCGGGTTTCATGGGTGCATAAGCCCAGTGTTACACATATTCACAAGCACAATTCATGAAGGAGAAGTATTAATAATGTCCAAATGTCTGTGTGGAATCTTTATATTATGTTCTTGAAATCACTGCAGTAATCAAAGAGGGTGCCTTATTGTTTTCCTTGCAGTGTAATCCAAGTTGCCTTGATGTTTTGACCTGTAAATTTGTTCCTTGTGTTTTGCTGTGTGTCTCCCTGATATTAGCAGCTTATGCATCAAGAGGAAAAACAAGTCTGTGCCTGATTCTTTGGCCTTCTGTTTCACATGTATGACAACCTACACATGATGCTAACAGTTGATATAAAAGCTAATAGTTATGCATTGAGGCCAGAAAAGCTAATTCTGCCAATGTTTTTGTCAAATTTTGATTATGTGCCAGTCTCTAATAATGTCTGTGTTGTCCAATAAAAAAAAATGTGTCAGACTTTTAAGCTATCAAATGACTGGTGATTATGGTGCTGTTTACATGAGAAAACATTAGGCTGATGGTTCCTTGAAATGAAGCATGCTGCTCGAGAGAGCAGCAGTGGTTTCAAATTTCTGGTAAACATACTTTACACAAAAGACATAAACTTTAAGTGAACAGTTGCAGAAAATGTTTGGAAATATGTGATACAAGGAAGTTGTGCTTAACTCATCAATAATGCAGGTGGAATATTCCAAAAGAAAAAAAGTCTCAGTTGTAAGAATTTCCTTTCCACTGATGTTACGGAATATATCACCATGCAACCCTCTCTGCAGAAATTGAGGAAACTGTTTGCTACTTGTGCAGGCACTGTTATAATCTCACATCTGTGGGTGGGCTACAGAAAATACAACTTGTTTGTTTTGGACACAGTTAATCTGAAGTCAGATAACCTGCTTCTATAGTAAATGATTTCTCAAGAAACCAGCAAAATGACCTTTACGCAGGCTTTAGGAAATAAAGCTGTGTGTGGTATGTTAGACTTGCCTAAAACACAGTAAAATAATCTTAAAATGTATTCTAACACTGTCAGGAAGCCAACGCAGAGACTTGTATATCTATACACAGATGTCTGCTGTTTTACCCTAAATTAATACAAAAATATGTGTATTTATGGTACAGTGTGGCCTACTTCTACTGTCCTTGAAACTGGCAAAACCTGATCTAACAGCAAAAAGACCTCCCATAAAAAAAAGAGTTTAGGCTACTGTATAATTTTGGCTATTTGACTGACATGCTCTCTTGGCATTTTTCCATGCTCCATAAGAAGAGCAAGTTTAGACAAAGGATAATAACAGCATCCATAGGCACATTCCTCCATTGATTTTATACAGTACCTAAACACTGTTTGGCCAAGGCTGTCAGTGTGTAACTATGTTCTTTGCCATTTATGAAAACAAACATCCTGCCACTGTCAAGACAATTTCACCCGTGATGGGGGTTGCATTGGGAACGGCTCATTCACTGATCCTGATGGTGTCATTTTACTGTAGTTTCACAACAACCAGACATTGCACAGTATTAAACAAACTGTTGATCATCCTGGACTCAACACAGACCCCAAACTTGAAAAGAACATAGAAGTAAATAACATTTCTTCATTAGTGAATTCAGAAAATAAATCTGTGTGTCTTCTTAATATTAAACACACAACTTCAATTCATTTTAAATCATCATCCATATATTGCAAAATAACAACACATCATTCATCTTAATGTTTTAACAGAAGCACTAACTCCAGTTTTTGCCCACAGGGAGAGCAGGAAGATTTTATGAGTCAGTGTCAACACGTGCACAAATGAGCGTCATTTGAGTTTTTTTTCACGCGAATGTCCATTTCCTTTTGGCTTAAGATTGGTTGCACCTACTAAAAAGGCTGGCACTTTATATTTGAATGTCCTGTTTACAGGAAAATGAATAATAAATTATAGGCGGGGCCTTGTCAATGGGGGGATGAGTCATCTTGGGAATGCCCAAGTTGCGGAGGTGGAAAACAAGCTGCATTAAAGCGTTTAAAATACAAATGTAATATTATTGCTGCACATAGCATTTTTTTTTTTACTTTCAAATTATAATTACTCATTATTATTATTATTATTTGCTTTCTTTCTTACTTACTTAGCAAACTTCTTATTAGCTGATACTTTTCTGTGTATGAATAATTCTTATTTAAAGTTAAAAGTTAAAAACAACAATGTAAAAGTCAAATTTATGTTCATTTTGTTCTTTTTAATGGTTTCAGTGCACAAAATCTACTGATGTTTGATGTATGATAAAGTGGTGTCAAGAAAAACTTCACTCACAGTTACAGCGGCACAATATTGCTTTGAGCTAAATATTGTGATGCTAACATGAAAATGTTGACATTTAGAACCTGTTGTACCCAGCAAATTTACTGTTTTTGTTTAGCATGTTAGCATAGCATTTTCTGCATGATGCTACAAAGAAGAAGAAAAAAAAAAGAAGCCAGCTATTTCTGATGTTAAGGTAGTGTTAGAAAAACTGTCAAAGATTGTTGGCAATTGTCATTAATAGTAAAAAATATGCTAATATGCCCACAATCACACAATGTTGCTTGGAACTAAACATAGTTATGCTAACATGAAAATTCTGATATGGTGATGTTTAAAACATGTAATACTAGCTATGGTCACCATTTTCGTTTAGCATGTTAGCATTGCCCATATGGCACTACACAGAAAATGTTATTTATTTCCAACATTTAAAAGTAATGTTAGAAAAAACGGAGCTGCCATTCATAAAACGTGAATTTGCTTAAAATGCCCCCAGGCACACTAACACACTCATACTTTGAGCCTAACCCTATTATACTGGCTTGATGATGGTTTGGTGACCTGTCCAGCTAACCTGCTCTCACTTCATATAAGAAGTTGGATAGGTTCTGTAAGTGGAATTTTAAAAAATGGATGAATTAACTATTACGCTAACATAAAAATGCTAATGGTGGCTTTTAGAGCGTTTACCCATGATAACCATTTTTGTTTTGCATGTTAATAGTATCTCCCATGCTAAAGAAAATACGCCACGTTTGAAACTCAAACAGTTTGCAAGAAATATTAAATTAAAATCTTGACCTGATGGTGGACTAGAGCAGTGGTCCATTTTATTTGTATACAACAATAACAGGAACCAGTCAGTGAAAAATTCATTTTTAACATCAAACAAAGTAAATTGTAGGATTCTACTGGCGACGCACAACAGATCAGCCTTATATCTGCTAAAA
This sequence comes from Rhadinocentrus ornatus, assembly GCA_037177495.1. Taxonomy (NCBI): domain Eukaryota; kingdom Metazoa; phylum Chordata; class Actinopteri; order Atheriniformes; family Melanotaeniidae; genus Rhadinocentrus; species Rhadinocentrus ornatus. The sequence goes on from JBAMHW010000017.1 coordinate 928,947, forward strand.
CCTGGCATCTAGGATAGCGTCAACATATGCCAATGGCTCTATCAAGATTGTGCTGCACTTAACCTTTTAAAGTCCGACCTAAGAAATTTTTCCAATCTAAAGTCTTTATTTGGCCCCTTTAACAAAGTGATAAATTAAACCAATAACTAATCATTTTAATCATTTTAATATATTTACTGTTTATTACCGTGCGACATGCCAAAATGATGCAACTATTGTATTATTATTGTATCCACCAGGGGGCAGAAGACAATTATCATATTGTGTAAAACAGGGTTTTAATCCAAGTTTTACCATAATGTAATGTAAAAGGTCACAGAAACTGTATATTTCAAATATAATACATACAGCATTAAAGGGTTAAACTGATAATTTGGATTTATATTTGAGCTTGTTTGGCCATTTAATCACTGGAAGATTTATAAAATGTGTAATACTAGTCAATAAAATTAGTAATAGTAGTAAAAGTAGGTAATTAGTAATAATAGGGACCTAAACAGTTACAGATTACAAATGATCACACACCTGACTAAACCTGAAAAAAAAAAAAAGTTTTCAGGTTTCTGTTGTTGACACGCAGACAGACTGAAACTTTAGAAAGTAGACCTGACCCTGATGCCCTGAGGGATCGGGTTTGTTCACAATGAACCAGAAGATCCTGAATGTATTTTGTTTCTTTGTAAACTAACAGCATGATTTTGAAGTCAGTTGTTTGACAAACAGGAGGTCAGTGTAAAGATCTGAGGACTAGGGTTATATGATCCACTTTGATGGTCTTACCAGCGTTCTAGACTAACTGCTGTTAGTTAATGTCCATTCCCATTTATTGACTAATTCATTCAATTCAGGTGTGTTGCGATGGGGAAACATACAACTCTTGCAGGATTGCGCCTCTCTAGGACTATACTTCCCTCCTCTGAAAAGAATAACTGTATTCAGTTACTGGCCATCTTTGGAAATTAAATGTTATGAGTGAGCACTGAATCATGGCTGGTCAACCAAAGCAGAACCTATTTTACACTCTGTTTCAACTAGACTGCAATGAGCCAAGGTGAGCCAAACACGCTCCAAGGTTCGAATTGTTGGAGCTTTTTGTAAAATCAGTGTCAGCATATCTTAATGCAGTCAAATTTTCAATAAAGGCTGCTTTCATTTACTTAGTTTTATTGCCTTTGTCAGAATCTCAAAAGTGTCAGAAATCATTACATTAAACATTTTCAGATTGATGCATTCCTCTAATACAATCCTGCTTTTTTTTTTTTCCATGATAGAAAGTTAGAAGCAGACTCTTAAATGTTTGTTTTTAAATCTACTGTATTACACTGTACTAGCATAAAATACTGGATTATTTATCCAGGGACATGATGGTGGTCCAGTCAAATTTCCAGGTTGAGCTATGACTGTATAGAGACGGTATTCATCCCACTTGGGAAGGTGCCGCTCTCTTATCCAGGAATATGGCTGAGAGAGTTTTTGACCGAAAGTGACAAACCAGAGATGAGACCAGGGCGCAGAGCAGTTGTGTAAAACTCCTCTCTGAGTTTCCCACTGTGCCGTCACAAATTCTGTATTTAGGTGAATTAGTTCAGCATATAGGGACTGTGTCTGCCCCACGTGTATCTGCCCCACGCTCATCAAGCACAGTTAGTATGTCAA
>JBAMHW010000017.1:938430-959565 GCA_037177495.1 Rhadinocentrus ornatus
CTATCTATCTATCTATCTATCTATCTATCTATCTATCTATCTATCTATCTATCTATCTATCTATCTTCTACATGTGTCCTTACATAGCTTGTCTTTCTGCCTCAGGTTTAAGCCTGTTTGTCGTTGCAGTGCATGAATTTGGTCATGCACTTGGTCTTAATCACTCTCCAGACCCTGGAGCCATCATGTACCCAGTATACAACTCTGCCCCCCATAATAAGTTGCAGCTTTCTTATCGTGATGTCAAAGACATCCAACATCTTTATGGTAAGTGCAGACCCAAACGTTTCTTTTCACCATCTAGCTTTTTAATACTGCACAGCATCTCTGACGTTTTGTAGGAGCGCTGATGAACATGTGCATGTGTGACATGAACATCTGTTTAGGCACCATTAATGGTAAACATGCACTATATTTAGACTGACATGCTGTCATTCAGTCGCCACCCTCGGCACATCTCACGCATAGCTGTCATCCACTGAAAACACTTACTGTAATAAAAAGACATTTTATAAGAAGGCCCTGACTGTAAGCAATAAACATTCTGTTCCAATATTCCATTTTTTGGCACCATACTTTGTGGAAAATAATCTTTAGGTCTCTGAATTTTGTTTTTGATCACATTTTAGAGATAATAACTTTATACTTATCTTTATTTCTGCTTGGGCACTTTGTCAAATAATGATTTAAAAACAAAGTGCAATAATTGGCTAATTTCATAAACAAATAGTTTTATTCATTAAAGAGCATAAAAAACAGAATTGACGAGATCAGAGGCTGGACCTTTGGGAGAGGAATGTTGTTTCATTCTTGTCTGATACTGGAAACCAGCTATTTAACAGTTCTGACTCTTGTCAGTCCAGATTGGATGTAGTCCAGTTCTGCACCAGGACTTAAAGACTGCAAAGCCCTGCTGTTGTAATAGTTGCAGCATGTGCCTTAGCATTGTCTTGCTGAAACATGCAAAGTTTTCCCTGAAAATTTAGGTAATCTGAATCGGAAGATATGTTTTGTCTAAAACATCTGGAAAGACTCCATCAGCAATTAATAGACTTTCCAGATGTGCAAGTTTCCAGTTAATAGGTAATGTACCCCCATACTATTAGAGATGTTTTTGAACTGAGGGCTGGTAATAAACTGGATAGTCCTTCTCTGCTTATGTCTAGTGGATGCATCGTTTCCAAGAATGGTTAAAATTTATATTTGCCCAATTGTCCAATCACAGGACATCCTTGTTTTTAATGCCATACCGCCTGAGGGCCCACAAATTAGGGGCTTTCAATAATGATTTTCAATGTGTCCAATGTGCAAAATGTCTCTGTGTTCTCTGAATCATTTGATAATAGCCATGCTTGAGGGGGCCCCAAGCACTATTAGGGGCTACCAGGTGGCCCCCAAGTGTGCCTGATTTAAAAAAAAAAATTGGAAATGAAAATTAAGAAAAAAGACAAAGCTATCATTGAATAATTTAAATGAAAATGGAACTGTACACAAAAACTGGATTGTCTGCTAGCCTTTACATTTTCATGGCTGGGATGCAACCCTTAGAATAAATCAAAATAATACTAGTTTAATGAATTCCTGCTGCTTCTGTTCTATGCTGCAAGCACAGTGTTGTTCAGCAGAGCGTTGTAGAATCTTTGAGCTTGACTAACGTAGGAACTTTGAAAGTTTGCTATGATTTTAAGCTATTTTGCAGTGACAGACCCTTTTTTTTACTCTGTTCCAAATTTTAAAAACAAAAGTAATTAAACTGATTAAATTGTTTACTTTAAATGTGTCTTGTTTTGTCAGCTGATGTTTTCTTATACTTTTTTTCAGTTTGGCACACACATACATCACACTGCATATAAAAAGTGCAAATTAATAATAAACCATTTTAGGTTTACTACCTCATTAAGGTTCAAAACCATAGCTAAATAACACCAGTATGATGTAAGCTAACTATAAATAATGCACATGAATGGGTCTGTTATGTTTACAGTGTATGAAATGATCACACACCAGTAAAAGTTAGCACCAGTGGTGCTGAGGTGGTCTAGTGGGGCTCCTAATCTGCTTGAGGCCCCAGAAAGGCTTGGGTTGGCTTGGGTTCATCATATTAAAAATCAAATCATGAAGGTAATGATGATTAAATGTCTGCTTTAACTACTAAGAGAGAATAGTGAAAGGAGTAAACCTGAAAGTATGGGTCTTAAAACTTGAAAACTTGCATATCAGACACATATTTTGATATGTCATAGCATATTTAGCACCAGTCAAAACTCTTGCAAAGATGTGACTTTGGTTGAGAATTGTCATGTTTCCATGTATATTACATGTTTTGAATGTATGCTTAGAGCTGTTACTGCATGTGAAAACAATTTAAGAGTTAAGTCTGTTTCAAAATGACACATTTTATTTTTGTTATGTTTTTTCTATATTTTACGTGCAGGTGCTAATCCCAAATATGTTTTGCTAAAAAGGCTTCCTCCAAGAACACCTCACAAGTGTGATCAAGATCTGTCGTTTGATGCTGTAACAGAATTACAACAAGAGTTAATATTTTTCAAAGGCAGGTGTGTAAAACTATTCCCTACGTCTACATTAGACCTTAATTCCTGATCCTTTTTTTTTTTTCAGTGAAGATGGATTTACTGAAGTGTTTTCCAATGCTTTCTAAATTCTCAGGTTTATGTGGCGCAAGCATCATCAGTTTACTGAAACAAGTATCACCCTGATCAACAGCCTGTGGCCAGATGCAGTTCCCTCCAACTTGGATGCTGTCTATGAAAATGGGGAGGGGAATTTTTTGGTGTTTTTCAAAGGTTATATAACTTAAAACTCTAACAAAAAGGATCACACGTTGTGCTCTTAATTGACGTGAAAGTAAAAGATATATCTGTCAGATAGTGTATATCAAATGTGTGTATAAGTGTATAAATGTGTAATAGAATAATTTCCTTGCAGGTCATCAGTACTGGAAGCTGGTGCAGTCAAAAGTCAAGGAAGGTTTTCCCAGAAACATTTCAGACTTTGGCTTCCCTTCCAGAATAAAATCTGTGGATGCTGCTCTCCACTTCAGAAATGAACAAAACACTGTGTTCTTCACTGGCCATGAGTGTTGGAGGTATTTAATTTCCTGATTGTGTCTCACAGCTTGCTCCTCATGCTAGGCTAACTTTGTGCTAGTTCTTCATCCAGCGACAGACTGGTGACCTGTCCAGGGTGTACCCTGCCTCTCACCTGCTAATTATTGCAGTGGGCTCCAGCTTCCCTGTGACTCTGAATTGGAAAGAGCAGTACAGAAAATGGATGGATGGCAGAAAGATATATGACTGATTAAAATGGATGATTAAGAACAACACTTTTTGACTTCTTTTGAAATCTTTGGTTTAATCTTCCACATCCTCTATGTAGACAATTAGACCATCTACACAGAAGACTGATTTAAATGGACATTTAAGTTTATTAAAAACTACTTTTACTACTCTTGGTTAAATACAGTGATCAGCTGAAGCATTTTGACAGATTGCCTAATATTAAGTAGGTTTTCATAATGCTTCTACGTGTTCTGACAAGTCAGGACACAAAGAACAGCTACGCATGTCGTGCTGTGTCTAGTAATGGGATACTAGCCATACCATCGGGAGCTGCTAATTATGTGGTAGGATCTTTGTGAGTCATACATATGTCACCAGATCCCATCAGACTGGCGTCTTAAAAACTGGGGTGCAGTTAAAGATCTCAGACTTTTGATTTGTTCTTGAAGTGCTTCCTAATCCCTTCCAGCTGTGAGAGGAGTGCTGTTGCCAAATGAAAGAGGATGTGACCAAACCAACTGATGTTACTGTATACAACTCATTTGACTCATATGAGTATTTACACATAAAAGCTGATGTCAACGTCAAGTGTTTTGTTTGACAAACCACTGAATCATCATCAGGAGGAAAGAGGGGTATGGTCTGTGTCCAGCGATTTCAACCATGGGATTTAGTGTGTTGTGTGATTAAGACCAAAAAATTATCTGTCAGCAACCTGGCAATTTTTTTCTAAAGAATTGTGGTTGAATTTATTGAAAATGTTAAATGTTTGGGCTCAAATACAATTTTTTACAACACAAACTTCAACTTCATGGAGGACATTATACATTATACATGTAAACATAACACAAGACAAGGACATTTTAGCATTTACTGCTGGGCTTTAGGCTGGAGCATCAGTTGGTTAGGGTTGGAAATCAAAACTACATGATTTGGGTAAAAAAATTATCTTGGTCAGGATTACACACAAAAATTTCCCCTTTTACATACGGTTTCTCTCATTGCCACAAGAGTATGTTTGTTGTACATATTCATAGGGTTAATTTGCCTTACATGAACACAAGCCAAAACTTTTTCAACTTTCTTGAAAATATTTTAGCCACAGGGCCCATTACAACGTAGCCATTGACAGTGTATGAAATGATCAAGCACCAGTAATAGCTCAGTAGCAGTGGTGGCTGTGGTTATCAGGGGTCCCCCAAATTAAATTCTGCTTAAGGCCCCGTGATCAAGATGAACACTTGTTTTCTTGTAAATGGTCATGATATTACAGCAATAGATGACCATGAACAGTACCCTGTGGTGTCCCTGGTTGTTTTAGTAATTCAAGACCTTAACAGATTGCCTTTGTTCTGTCAGAGAAATAAGATATCGACTAAATCTATATAGCAAGTAAACACTCGTTGTTTTTTTTCGAGAATAGGACAGATTTTCCCTCCAAGATACACTTCTGTGTAAGTCCAGATAAAATAAAGACATGTCGGCATGCTTGTCATTTCTCAAACGTTTAGTCTTAGAAACAGATCTGACACGCATATCTGACATTCTAGATGGGAAAAAATGAAAAAAATCTCAGTAAAATAACCCGGCTGATAAAAATAGTGGACCAGTTTAGCACAGTAAATGCTCAGAGAAGGTCTAATATAATTTAGAACAAATTATGTGGTTCTAGCATGATATGATTAAAACTTTAACTCAGATTCCGGATTCTCAATCAATAAGATGTCCACCGCTGATTTTTATGCTTTGGATCTTACCAGTAATGTATATTTGGGTAGGAACTGAGCAACTTATTAAGAGACAAACCAGTTGAAACCAAAATGCTGGCTTACACACACACACACACATAAAGAACATGTAGCAACAGATACCGCAGGAAAGATGTATTCTGCTTTCAAAGGCGTGCAACATTAAGTAACCTGTATGTAATAAATTTCCTTTCTCGCTGGTAAAATGTCCAGCCGTTGAAACTTTTATTTGCAGAAAGACAGATTTATATAAGAGTTCAAAATTTCTTTGAGAGCGCAGACCTGTATTACCATATTGTTAACATGTGATGAAGTAAAGAATTCTCTCTTTTCAGTGATGCATTAAATAAAACATTAACTCCAGTTTGTGTGATAGTCTTGTGTTCATGGATCAGGAATATGAAAAATTAAGTAAGTGTGTACAGAGTAAACCACACTAGAGTAGACAGACAACTTCCTTTTCAGGTGTTGATGTAATACAGAATTTTCCCATGTGAAGCAGCAGGATGGATTGGATCAACACATCTGTTTCTAATCTAAAATGTATTTTAAGCTAAATAACCATGTGATCAGTCATACTTCCTATACTGTGGGAGATGTCGTAAGTATAAGCAGGAAATCAAAGACAAAGCTGTTATATTATGTACTTTTTTTGGTTTATTATCCAGGTACAATGAGCAGCAGAGCCTGATGGAGGGATCACCGTTGCTCATCGAAAAGGAGTGGCCGGGGATTCCAGCTCCAATTGATGCAGCTGTCTTCCATGAGGGTAGTTATATGAATAGTACTTAATTGCACTATTATATGCATAAAAGAAGAAAACATTTTCAGGATAATTATGATAATCTCGTTTGAATTATTACAGCTGGAAAAATAATATATAAACATTATCTCTGCAAAGCCCAACTCTGATAAAAAGAAGCAGAACAAAGTTAGAGAGACTTTAGTATAGACAGTTCAGGAGAGGAGAGAAATTATGCTGGATTACTGAGCAACAGGATGCAAAAGCAAGCATGCAATCTGTTCAATACCTACACTTCTTGCATATTTTTCTGTGTAATTAACCACAAACTGTCTCTTTAAGTAATGATCATGTGTCAATACATGTTAGTCACAGCAGAAGTCCTATTTTTACGGTGACACACTCCATTTTAAATGTGTGAATGTGTGTTAATATCAAGCAAGGGATAAAAACCAATGAAGATACCCTCCAATACCAAAACCTGCCCTGTAAAGCAGAAAGCATTGCTTTCTATAAATGCTCCAAAAAGCATTTTATCGTTACTTAAGTCAGAACACCCACTTGCCTTCTATTGTGAATAACGAATCTTTATTTTCCACAGGATTTGTGCACTTCTTCAAGGGAAATCTTCATTTTAAATACGACTTTGTCTGGAAACGGACCATATCAACCAGCTCAACTAGTGACCTTCTGGAGTGCCAAATGGAGACCAATAATGAAACATATGCAGAGAAGAGATAACTTAAAGACAGCTCCAAGTGGAGCTTGATGATGAAAATGTTGTGTGTGAATAAACACAGTTACAGAATAACCGCAACGTGTGAAATACAAAACAGGGAACTGATGAATAAACTAAGGAAGTGGTGAAAAGTCTTACCTCAGCCTGTTAGAATAATGTGAGAATGACATTTGCATCTATTATTCAAAGCACATTTTATAAATGTCTTTTAATTGTGATATATTTTTATTCTAATATATGTTTTATTCTTTGTGTAAATTTGGAAAAATTGTTGCAAATATATATGGAACACATGACATCTACACTTGATGACAAGCAAATAAAAATGCATTTCATGGTTCTGTATTTTCCTCAATTCTATGATTTTCTTTTATCAGAACAACATTGTTGTTTTTTTTTGTTTGTTTTTCATGGTTATAAAGATGAAGTCTTCCTTTGTTGTACTGATTCTACTGTAGGTTTACCTGCTTAAAGTGATGTTGCTTAATTTACATGTGACATTGCTCAACAGAGTTATTACTGTTGCCTCCTGTGTGCAGGTTTTGAGCAACAGTAACCAAAAAGGTAGCTTTCCATTAACAAAGATGAAGTGGACATGGATCGATGCAGATCTTGATAGATTGCAGGCTTTTTCCAACAGTAAGGTTTCAGATAAGAGATGATGATGATGAAGACTTAATTAATGAATGATTTCATGTGCGTAAGAACTGTAAACCTTTGCTACCTCTGATGACTGATCCAGGCTCCAGGGTCCACATTTGAATAGCAGATCTTTTGTGTTGTAGTTGAACTGGATGCCAGCCACTGAAAGAATCAATCAAGCTTTATGTGTGTGTCACTTGTTATACAAAATTAAATGTAGAAATTTTTTTTGCTGTTGTTTTTTTTTTTTTTTTTTACAATAATAAAAATGCAAAAAACTAATTAAGACAATAAAAGCAAGTATCACTGACAGTAAATCCCACCCTTACTCTAAAAACTTAACTCTGAAATTATACTCAAAACTATACCACTGCAAAAACTTCACTGCATTTTGGGGAGAAAAAACAAATATATATTTATATATATAAAAAGAAGAAAATCTGACATTTGTGTGAGAAGAAATCAGAGTCAGTGAGAATTATTATGTTATTTAAGAACATTCAATTCAATTCAATTCAATTCATTTCATTTCATTTTATTTCATTTCATTTCATTTCAATTCAATTCTACTTAGTAAAACTCTGCTGTAAGTACCAGTAAATTAAATGAAAGACTCAAAGAAAAATGAACAAAATTCTGATTTAAACTGAATATTTGACAAGGATCTAAAAAAATGTATTAAACATTTAAAATGTCATCTTTATGTCCATTTTGTAGCAGCTTTGGGTCATTTTTTGTATTCATTGTTAGTTAAGAGTCTTTATTTATTTTTGCATTAATAGATACAGAAATAAAAGATTTTTCAGGTGATTTTGAATTTGTTTTCCATGATGTTAAAACTTTTGTAATTCTTTGAATTAATCAGTGACAACACAGTGGAGTTGATTTCGATCCACATGCAGGGAAAATTCTTAATATAAAAATTCTGATGAAAGACATAATTAGATTTTATTAAATAATAAACTTGTTTATTTTATTAAATAATAACTACAGATTTAAGATTATTTAAATGATGGATTATTGAAAAGCTTTCCGTGCAACATGAAGCAGACCTAGAGGTGTCGTCATAGTCACGGTGTCTTATTTGGGAAACTTTTGTACCTGATGAGCAATCAATGCCAGACTTCCTCTCTTATCCATACAAGGGATTTTACGTGCGTCAGTGACTCAAGCAGGTAATTACTCAACACACCAACTTCAGCCTATAAAAATGCCTCCTCCAGCACTGAGAGACAAGTTGAAGTCAGCAAGGAAACATGAAGACATTCACTGTGAGCGTTCTGCTGAGCCTGGTGGCTGCAGTCTACTGCCTGCCATTATCGCTGGATACTGCGCAAGATGAGAACTTCGCAGAGGTTTGTGTGCTTGGTTTGCTTTGTCATGCATGTCTTCACACTGTCATGTCCTGAATATCAGTTGGAAATTTAAACTTTCTTAAACATGAACAATGTTTTGTTGCTACTGACACAAGAAATGCACCAAATTTCTAGGAAAGAGAAGAAGGAAGACAGATGTCTTTCCAGTTCATGCATATTTGCCTAAACTCCTCATTTTCTCTCCACCAGGACTACCTGAAGAAGTTTTTCAACCTAAAAGAGAAAGATGGTCCAGTCTTCAGCAGAGGGGGACTCAGCCCCATGACCAAGAAGCTAATGGAGATGCAGAAGTTCTTTGGTCTCCAGATCACAGGGAATCTAGATACAGAAACTCTGGCCACGATGAAGAAGCCCCGATGTGGTGTTCCAGATGAAAACGTTGCTAGTTACTCTACTTTTGGAAACGACCTTAAGTGGCAGAAAAACGATCTGACGTACAGGTGAGTGCTCCAGAATGAGAATGTGGTCAGCTAAATGTATGACTCCAGGCATTCGGTAGTTAAATGTTAAATCTTTCTGCCCCACAGAATTGAGAACTACACACCTGACATGTCTGTGGCAGAGGTGGACGACTCCATAGAGAAAGCTTGGCAGGTCTGGGCCAAAGTCACTCCTTTGACATTCACCAGAATCTACAGCGGCACGGCTGACATCATGATCTCCTTTGGTCGCCTGCGTGAGTATAAAACTTCTTTAACATACATTCTCTTCTTCAGCAAATTTTATGGAGAATGTGATTTATTAGCCATGAAATGTTGCTACTGATGGGTTTCAGAATTATTTAGTTCTAGGCTTTTCTCTCTTTCTCTCATGAAATGTAACACAAGTGTTCTTGTTACCAGAACATGGTGATTATTACCCCTTTGATGGCCCTGATGGCATACTTGCCCATGCCTTCGCCCCAGCCCCTGGCATTGGGGGAGATGCTCATTTTGATGATGATGAGAACTTCACTTTCCGCTCAAACAGAGGTAAATTTGTTTTCTCTACCAGCTAACAACTTAGTTATTGCTTGATTTCCACCAAATGGGCCCTAGGTGACCCTTCATTCTTTCTTTTCTGCTTTAGGCTACGTCCTCTTCATGGTTGCTGCTCACGAGTTCGGCCACTCCCTGGGCTTGTCCCACTCTAATGACCCTGGTGCTCTTATGTACCCCCTGTACTCATTCAATAACCCAGACACTTTTGTTCTGCCCCGAGATGACGTCCAAGGCATCCAGTCCCTCTACGGTTAGTACTCAGAGTGCGGCTCTTTACATTGATTTTACACATTTTAACTGCAATGTAACGTTCATTTAACTCATTTTGCAGGTCCAAATAAGGATCCTGTCAAGCCTGGACCTACTGCCCCCCCAACTCCTGATGCTTGTGACTCAAACTTGGTCTTGGATGCTGTTACCACCTTGCGTGGCGAGACATTCTTCTTCAAGGACAGGTGTTTGAAACCTCATCCAAATGCTGAAGTCTATAAATAGTGTTTAAATTTACACTGATCTAACTTATTGTGTCCATGTTTGCAGCTTCTTCTGGCGCAGATACTCTCAGAATTCTTCACCTGAGCAAACTCTCATCAGAAACTTCTGGCCCGATGCTCCTGTCAACATTGATGCTGCCTATGAAAGCCAACAATTAGACAGAGTCTTCCTCTTTAAAGGTAAAGGTTTAATGCATCTGTGATACTATTTTCACATCTTGGCCCAAACAGTGCCACTAAGAAGTCTGCTTTTCCTTTCTTTGCAGGTGGTAAAGTGTGGGCTTTCAGCGCCTATGATCTTGTACAAGGCTACCCTCAATCCATTTCCAGCTTTGGTCTGCCGGAAACTGTCAAGAAAATAGATGCAGCCCTCTATGACCCAGAATCTAGAAAGACACTCTTCTTTGTTGGCAGCATTTACTACAGGTGTGTTCCAAAGAGACCAGAAATGGAATCAGGATAATGGTTGTTGTGTTACGTACAGCCTGACACGTATCTACAATGATGAACTGGTCTAATTATGCTCTCTTTCTTCAGGTACGATGAGACTACTAAGACCATGGATAAGGGATTCCCCAAACGGGTGGATGAAACCTTTCCTGGCATGGCAAGCAAAGTGACCGCAGCCATCTACAAACGTGAGTAGTATTCCAGACAGCTAAACTGGGAAAGTGATTGCAGTTATTCTGAATACGTCAAACTGTTGTGGAGCTCTAACACGTAGCATCTCTGCTGTGCAGGTTTCGCGTACCTCTACAGTGGACCGGTAATGTATGAGTACAGCATGAGGAACGGCCGGCTGTTCCGTGTGCTGGACAACAGCTACTTCCTGCCCTGCGTCTACTAGTTGACCTGCAACTTGTACTCAGGATGACAATGAAGGCCCAGTTGAAGTGTCATAATTTTTTATATTTTGATCTAATTTTATTGTTACAGTTAAGTTAGAGGCATATACTGGATATATATACCCCGTTTTCCTTTCAGTACTTTATTTGTTTAAGATATTTGTGGCATCAGCTGCTGTTTAAGTTATTCTTATCTATGTATTAATAACTTTTAACTTAACTTAACTTAATTTTTTTTACATTTAAGTCACATAAACACGAACAAATTTTTTATGTCACTTTATTTGCTTAATTATTTGCCATGTTTACATTTGCTGTTAAGTTAAATGTTGACAACCAATTATTATTTTTGCTTTGTTACATTTTTTTTATTTTTTATTTATTTATTTATTTTATTTTATTTTATTTTTTATTTTCTTATTATTTTTTTGGGGGGGGGGCTGTGAAAATTTAGCAGTATTTTGTAAAATTTGAAGTAAAATAAACTGTTTATGTGAAAAAACATTTAATGGATCATGTTTTTTGTTGTACTTGTGAATTTCCTTTTGACAAACATCTAATTTACCTGATTCAGTGGGTTAATATGCAGTTTGTTGACTTGCTTCCATCTGACCCACTGATTTGAATCAGTGTGTTTGCAGCTACTATAAACTGCAGGATCGGGTTTTTCAACTCCTGCTCTCAAGGGTGATGGTCAAATCAAATCAAATCAAATCAGATTTTATTGATGAAACCCTTTTTATACAAAAAACATGATAAAAACATTTCAGCATATATTAACCCGCCCACCACCAACAACACCCACCTAGCCCCCATACTATTTTGCACAAGCATAAACTCTCAACTTTAGCTTCTGTCTCTTTAACTGTATATTAATGAGGAAATGAGCATCTTGCATTACGCTGCTGTCCTGCAGGTTTAAAATCTGATGTGTTGGATCAAAGAAACATCTATAACCTGCAGGACCGTCGCCCTGGAGGGCTGGACTTAAATAGCCCTGCTGAAGATGCAGTATAAAGAATAAAGAGCATGATATTCTATGACTGTGAAGCACTCGAAGGCTTAGCCCTGGCACATATGATTTGTCATCATGGATGTGACGGTCTGTGGGTTCTTGTTCAGTTCTTGTTTTTTCAATTAATGTTCTTCTGGTCTTTAATGTCTTTGAGTCCTCTGTCTTGTTCCCTGTTTTATTTTGTAGAGTTTTTCCCCGTGTGTATTCTGTTCAATTTGCTTCCGCTCCCTGATTCTGGTTCATCATTGTCACACCTGCCTCTCATTTTGTAAAGAGTCCCTCTGTATAAATGCTCCAGGTTTTCCTTTGATCTTTGCCAGTTCAGCGTGTCAGCTCTTATGTTTGCAGTGTTACTTGTGTCAGTGATGTGTAGAGTTATGGTTTCTGTGATGATCCCTTTTGTTTCAGTCCGTCCCACCCCTGACAAAGTAACTATGCATTTCTTTTATCTGTGACTATTTGCTAATACAACACTCCAGGAGGTAGATTAAAATGCCTCTGCATTTTAGGATGCTGGTGATTGAAACTGGAGGCTATTATAAATTACACCATCTCCATATGATCCATGATGGAGAGGGACAACTAGTTGGAGTTAAATCTTGGATCAAGGGGCAGGAGACGGGTGGATGTGGGACCCAGGGTTGGATAAACAAAAAGCACTACAAAGGTAGCATTTTTAAACTTTTTTATTTTATTTTGAAACTTAAGCTTTCAAAATGCAAAACTCTGACAAACTGACAGCCTAAGAATAGGGACACCATGATTGTGACCAGCAATTAATTATAACTTTAACTAATGAAAATTAATTTTCTTGCAGTTTTTTCGTCTTCATGTTTTTTTTTATATCATTCCCTCAGAAACAAAACTTGAAAGTTATTCCTTATAATTACTTTAAAATATGTTTTTGCTTATTACCACTGGACCGGAGAAACAGAAAGAAAATGAAGAACGAAGAAGGAAAACGGTGGAAAGAGGAGAAAAAGGACAGTAAAGATAGAAAAGGGAGAACACAACAAAAGGTTTAAAAAAAAAAACACTACAACTGCAATTAAAGCTAAACAGAAAAACTAAACAGCTGCCACACCTATAGAGAAATAGAGAAACATCCCAAGGCTGTTAAGATAACACAACAGATAATCTATATGGGCACATGGGAGAAGAAAAACTGTAAAAACCATAAACATTAACAAACACAAAAGCAACTAGTATATGTGTGTGTGTGCAGGGGTTTGGGTGTGTATGTAGGCTTGTGTACTAAACATTAGGGGTGAGTTGTGTTGAGTGATTTTTATTTTTATTTTGCAGCTGTAAATAAATGTTTGCAAATTATTTGAGTTTATTTTTGTAAATCAAGTTTGTCATCCTGTAAAAAAGCAAAACAAACAAACAAAAAAACCTGTCCGGTGAGGGAGGACAGGAAGCTGTCTGCTTTCTGATTGGACAGTTTGATTCGTCTCCATCTAATCAGATAGACAAAAAAAGACAGGGCGGAAATGTGCAGAAAAGGACTTGCATGGTTGTAAATAAGATTTGTATTTGTGGAAAATAAGTTATTTTGCAGACAACCTGTCCATAGATGAAGCACAAAACTGTGTGTATGGTTGCGAATTTTGTCCCTGTCTTTTTACGTCTATCTGATTGGATGGAGACGAATCAAATTGTCCAATCAGAAAGCAGACAGTTTCCTGTCCTTCCTCATCGAAGATTTTAATTTTATTTATTTATTTTTGCAGGATGACAAACTTGATTACAAATAAAAACTCTAAACTCTAAAATTATTTGTAAACATTCATGTACAGCTGCAAAATCTAAAACCCGCAGTGTGTAGGAATTACTTCCATCTAGTGGTGCGCTAATATATTACAAGCAACTGAGTAGTGCTCTACTGGAGCCGTAACGTTTAAGAGCATTATTACGACTACGGAAGCTGCGGAGATTCATAAATGAGAAGTTTGAGTGTCCCGTCAGGTGATGAGAAACAGAACGATACATAATTATTATTTTTGTTTGCCAATAAATTACAAGCGTGCCCTCCATGTATTTAGTGCCAAGCTACTGCTAATAGCTAATGTTATCGTATGAAATCGTTTTTTGTGACTTGCAGACTCAGAGATCATCTGATGAAGGGAGAGAAAGAGTAAAAGCAGGGCAGTGGACTGTCGGCGCTGCTGTAACATTACTCTGTTTAATAACATGTATTTTAGCTGATTTTTCCAGGGAGCGCGGCGGCGTATCGATAGAAAATAATTATAATCTGAGAGATATTTCTGCGTTAGAATGCTGGGGTTCTGGTGATTAAATCACACCGAGAAACTGGTTTTACTTTAGTCTATTTTGTCTGACTAGAAGGAGGACAGCTACCCCTATCCCGTTGACAAATCAGCTGAAATAAAATATAAAACCCGAGGGAAAACGCACAAGGCTAACAAGTTTGTGCCCTTTCAGCTACTGTATTTAAAGATGGCGATGCAACATGGCAGCCTCCAGTTGGATGCGCCGCCACCTATGCATTTATAAACATCTAATTCTAAGCTACGAGAACGCTTTTATTTGGATGGGACTGTGATAAGACTTTGGTAAAATACGTATTTATGAAAGCTATTCTTGATTTTTGCTAAGAAAATACCAAAAAACTACACACTGTACCTTTAATGAAAAACAAAAACACTGCGTCTAGCACTACATGACAGCACCTGGGTTTCAAATGGACTCACAGCAGTCTGACTACTACTTAATTATGATGCCCTTCCCTGTTGGAATTCTTGCTTGTGTTCTTCTTACTCTAAGATGTGAGTCGCTTCGGATAAAAGCATCTGACAAATGACTGTAGAATAGAATAGAATAGAATAGAATAGAATAGAATAGAATAGAATAGAATAGAATAGAATAGAATAGAATAGAATGACTTAATGAATGTCATTAAGGGATATGTCATTTAAATAAAGCTGTATAAGGGGAAATGAGACAGGTCACAGGAAATCATGCCTTGTTGAGCCTCTGTTCCACTGCATTCTGCACAATCTTAAACCTAGTCTGTATGCTTTGCTAAATCTCCTCCACCATGGCAGCTAGAAGACATAGTAGCACTAAGCCATAAAATATAAATGTTTGTTTGCAGAACATTTAGCATCCAGCTGTGCTGATCATTACACATTATCAAGTTCTGTCTCAGTTTAATGTAATGTAATTTATGATTTTATTATGATTCTTTCTGTTGTTGTTGTCTCTACTATTTCTTAATATCTGTAATGCTTTTGTTTTATGTAAAGCACTTTGAATTGTCCTGTACATGAAATGTGATATACAAATAAACTGCCTTGCCTTTACTTTAAAGATTAATGTTGTGCAATTGTGTAATAAAAGCATCTAAGCATCCAATGAAGACATGTGATCAGTTTCCCTGTGTATGTGATCTATTCTCTGGTAATTTAACCACAATATGTTCAGCAATAAACTGGTCATGCATGAATAATGCAGTGGAGGTTAAAAAAAAAAAGGCTGACATAAGCATATGTTATGTAATCCAGTGTTGTGACAATGACCGAAACGACTCTAAAATAGCTTTTTATGTTATAGAGAAACCGCAGACATGATTGCTAATCATGCATCGTGCTGTGAACTCTCTGTGGGTGTACGTGTAGGAGGGGGGTATTTAAGATAAGATGAGATCCTTTATTGATTCCACAGTGGGGAAATTTCACTGTTACAGCAGCTCAAACACAAAGTAAATCGTAATTAATGATGAAACATCAGTACATTACAGTCATTTGGCTGACACTTTTATCCAAAGCAACTTACAATGGTTAGGCAGTAGCGCTAAGGGTCTTGCAAAAGGACCCAACTGGAAGGTCTTAATATTTGTCCCTTGGGGGCAGCCAGTTAACATCAGTCCTACTGAGATATGAAATATTTGTTGTAATACGAGAATTATAGTGCAGCATTAAACAGTCTGATGGTGTTGGGTATGAAGGACCTCCGGAAGCGCTCCATCCTACACCTTGAAAGTCTGAGTCTGTTACTGAAGGAGCTGCTTAAGGCCCCCACAGTCTGATGGGAGGTGTTATCCTCTTCTTGTCCCTCACAGAACACCCCCCTCCCCAGCAGACCACAGACGCCACCACAGTCTCATTAGTGGCCTGCACACACCAAAAGATCCCAGCCTCCTCAGCATGTGAAGACAACTCTGACCCTTCTTGTAGTCAGTGTCAGTATTTAATGGTATTAAAGTTTTGATTTTAAAGTAGTTAAAAGATGTCTACTTTTTAAAAACTAAAGAAGAAAATCAATCAAAGAAAACAATAATTTCATAGTGGATATAAACATAATAGACTAGGATAAATTATACATTTAGATTATACAGTTATTCATTTATACTTAAATTTATCTTTCTAACTAATCATTTGATTAAATGTATAAATTATCTTTTTTTTCATTTTAAATAAATATACATTTTAAATTTAACCCATTATAAAAAGTATATTTTATAATTAAATATTCCTGATTAAATCCTTGTAGAAACTTATAATTTATGTCATAAATTAATAATTAATTAACGTAATTTAAATATAAATCATGAAATAGACTTAATGAAAGCCAGTTTTAGAAATTTTCAAATATTTTACACAATTTCATCATTAAATACTTGTAATTATTAAATCTTCAATTAATTTATAGATGAAGATTTCTTTTAATCTTATTGAAATTCGAACTTTAAGACTTTTATGCAGTAACTTATAAGAGTTAAGTAAAAAATTTTAATGTTTTCCAGTTGAAGTAAAATCAATATTAAACTGAAGGATTCCGTTTATTTATTTATTTATTTATTTGTACTTGTGTTGGTGAATTTACCTGATACAAACTGTACGTTAGACAATAAAGGCAGCTCGGCCCTGCCCATTTTCCCATGTTAGGAAACAGTGAAAGCAATGTAGCAAACATGTACAAATGTTATGGTTTAACATACTTTACTAAAGGATTGTTGTAGGTCCGGATGAGAAGTGACTGTCTGACAATAATCCAACTGTTCCAGGCTTCAGTTTGATGAGTAAAGCTGTTCAAAAAGAGGGACACCATTACGGAAATAAAGACTGACCCACAGTGCAAGCTGAAACGTAACAGGACTCAGAGCAGGTTCAGCACATGACTCGGCTTGTTTGAATGAGCATGCAGGCCAAATTAGTGTTTTATCAGCAGAATCAGTAGCCTCCAGAGCAGAGAAACGTCAGCACAGATGTTTGGAATCCCCGCGATTCCAAACATCTGTGCGATCCCCCCAATGATTTAAAGTTTAAAATCCCTCTGAATGTGATACATGACCTCAAGCATAAAGCAAAACAATAATAATAATACAAATATTAACATATTCAATGACAATGACAAACACTCAGAAGACCTTCTCTCCAACTTAAGGTCCTCCTGTTGAAATGGTAGAACAATTCTGTTCAGTGAGTATAAAACTAAGCAATGAAAACAGAACTGGAAAATTACTTAAATTATTCACAACAATATCAAGATGTCAAGCATTTGTTCGCATGAAAGTTTCATTGATGTTTTTTAAGCTCCCATGTTGATTGTTTGATTGAGTTGGTGTCTAAAACTCTTTCCGTATGGAAAGGTCATTTGTTATGTTAGGCATAGCTACATTAGCTACAGACTTGTTTTGGGATTTTTTTCTTCACCTGTCAGTCATGAATGTCATCGCCCTTGAGTCATCTGCCCAAGACAGTAGTTGCTCAACACGCCCACTACATAAGCACTTCCACTCCACAGCCTATTTAACATCTGACTCCAGAGCAGACCCACAGGCCAAACATCAGCCGGGAAGGATGAGGGTCTGCATTCTCCTAAGTCTGGTGGCTGCAGCTTGTTGTGTGCCTGTATCAGACGTTACTGTGCAAGATGAAGGTTTTGCAGAGGTGCAGTTTGTGTTGGTTTTACCTTGTTCTGTTGCTAATTCACAAATTTTAAAACACACTCATCCGTTTATTGTCTTCTTTTGCAGAACTACCTGAAGAATTTTTTCAATCTAACAGAGCAGACAGGTCCAGTTTCCAGACGAGGATTCAGCCCCATGAGCAAGAAGCTGAGTGAGATGCAGTGGTTCTATGGTCTCCAGATTACTGGAAATCTTGATGCTGACACCCTGGAGATGATGAAGAAGCCTCGGTGTGGTGTTCCAGACAACCAAATGGCTCGTTTCTCTACTTTTGGAAACAACCTCAAGTGGCAGAAAAACAGCCTCACATACAGGTGAATGATCTAAAGAGAAAAATTCTGGAAAAGGTTCATAATAAATCCACAGAACAATATATTTGACCAATTTTATGTCATGCAGGATAGAGAACTACACTCCTGATATGTCTGTGGCAGAAGTGGATGAATCCATAAACAAAGCTCTGCAGGTTTGGGCCAAAGTCACTCCTCTGATGTTCACAAGAATCTACAGCGGCACAGCTGACATCATGATCTCTTTTGGTCGCCAGGGTGAGTAAAAGCTTATTTTCAAGAATAGAAGAAGTAATAAATTGAAGTTTATCATGTAAATAATTAAATAAATAAGCCAAAACTGTAAAATAATATCAGGAAAACGTTCTTTAAAGTAATGAAAATAATTCAAAATGTTAAATGTGTTGCAAACATTGCAAGAAGATGGAGATTTTTACTCAGGTGTTAATTTAAGAAAATTACCCTGGCATTTATTTTCTGGGCTGACTGTGCTGAAGTGCTCCTTGACAGCTTGTTTTCATCCCTGCTTTATGCATTGTAGTGCATATTTGAGTGTCATTTGTCTCTTTAAATAACTGGTATGTGTACATACTGGTAAGTGCAGCACAGTTACATAATATATACTGCTCCACACAACAAAGACACTGATGACAGGTCAGTGCTTGCAGCTTTGATGATGTGTGTTTTGGTTGGTGGCTGCGATATCAAAAACCAGATCTTATTTCTGGGTTTGTGCTGTGAAGGAGTAAAAGTTATGTGATGTACCCTGAATTTACATTTCCTCCAAACCTGCGAGATGTATTTGTTAAAAACGTAACCGATAAGGTAGTAAATCAAAGTAAATCCCTCTTTATGCACCAAACTACCGGCTCTTAACATTCTTCTGTTTTTAACTTTTTTTAAATGTAATTCAACCAATTAGTTGATAAATGTTGCATCCCTATTTTAAGGGAAGTAAAGGTTGCTCTTTTAAAATCTGGTTGCTAAATCTAGCATTAAGTTGTTCTTGCTAACAGCTCATGGTGATTACTACCCCTTTGATGGTCCTGATGGCACTCTCGCTCACGCCTTTGCTCCTTCCTCTGGCATTGGAGGAGATGCTCATTTTGATGATGATGAATTCTTCACCTTCCGTTCAAACAGAGGTGAGTTTATCATTCAAACTTTCCATAAGCTGTGGTATTTTACAGAATGTTGAGCTGCCATGCTGTGATTTCTCCTTCAGGCTACGTCCTCTTCATGGTTGCTGCCCATGAGTTCGGACACTCTCTGGGTCTGTCTCACTCTGATGATCCAGGTGCTCTCATGTACCCTTTGTACTCGTACAGAAACCCTGATACCTTCATTCTTACCCAAGATGACGTCAAAGGCATCCAATCCCTCTACGGTTAGTAAAAAGCACTTATAACATTACAGCGTATTGAAACAAACAACAGTTGATAAACTCTCTTGCACAACTAGTGTTGCATTCAGCTGCTTTACTCCACTTAAACCAAAGCTTTCTTAATATTAGTTTTGTCTACTTCCAGGCTCAAACACAAATGTAGAAGACCCCCAGCCACCCACCACTCCTGATACTTGTGATTCCACTATGGTCTTGGATGCTGTCACCACCTTACGAGGAGAGATGCTCTTCTTCAAGGACAGGTATCAGAGATGCTGTACAGCCAAGCACTAAATTCTGAAATTAAAATCTAAAATGGACTGTTTCCTCGCTCGTGTACCAAATAGTTGTGTTTTTTTCTGTTCTCAGCTTTCTTTGGCGTAGCAACCCTCAGTCTACAACTCCTCAGCAAAGTCACATCACAAGCTTATGGCCAAGTGCTCCTGTGAATATCGATGCTGCTTATGAGAGCCGACAGTCAGACAGAGTCTTTTTATTCAAAGGTAACTATTCTCACTTTGTATTCAATGTATTGATCCCAGTGAATTGCACAGTTAACAAAAGTTTTTTTTTCCTTGTCTCAATCTCTTGTCTACAGGTCGTAAAGTGTGGGCCTTCACTGGCTACGAGCCTGTGCGGGGTTATCCAAAACAGCTTTCCACTTTTGGTCTGCCAAGAGTTGTGAAGAAAGTCGATGCTGCCCTGCATGATGTGGAATCGGGGAAAACTCTCTTCTTTGTAGGCAACTATTACTACAGGTGTGTTGAAAAAAAATGTGTTCACATTTTCTGTATATTCTTTATTCTTTCCCTAGAATGAATGTCTCTAATGTTTGTGTTCCTCAGTTATGACGAGGCTGGAAAGACTGTGGACCATAATTTCCCCAAAAGGGTGGATCAGACCTTTCCAGAGCTAACCAGCAAGGTGACAGCAGCCTTCCAGTATAGAGGTGAGTAGCATTGACTGCTTGAGTGAAGCGAATAGATGTTTTTATTCAAGGAAATGAAAGCTTGATTACACTTAAATTGAATGTCATTTGCTTTAAGGCTTTGTTACAGTGAAATAATAACTTCTTGTCATGTTTGTTGTTGGAGCATCAAACATGAAGCTACAGCCAGTTAGTTTAATTAGCATAATGGTGACAAATGGAAGGAACTTCGAGCCCAGCGCAGCTGCAATGAGACAATAATTCACCAACTGGCTTCTTCAAAAAGTGCAAAACATATAAACAATTTCCTTTCCAGAAGCCATTACTTCAAGGAGCCTCTGGGAGCTAGTTGTAT
The DNA here is from genome assembly GCA_037177495.1 of Rhadinocentrus ornatus. Taxonomy (NCBI): domain Eukaryota; kingdom Metazoa; phylum Chordata; class Actinopteri; order Atheriniformes; family Melanotaeniidae; genus Rhadinocentrus; species Rhadinocentrus ornatus. The sequence continues at coordinate 959,206 of JBAMHW010000017.1, forward strand.
ATATTAAAAAAAAAGATTCTGGGAAATCACTGCAGCTGAACAAAAACTAGCAAAAAATATAAACATATAAGATTTAACATATAAAGTTGCAGACTTAGCTAAGTAGCTCTTTTGATGGAGCTGTGTACACAGCAAGGAGAAATTATTATTACATTTTTCCACTTTGTTTGGCAGAGCCGAGCACCTAAACAGAAATAACTACGAAGTTTTGGCTACAAACCTGCAACAAAAAAAAAAGGGGGGGGGGGGGGTGCCTGCCCTGTTCTGTAAAGTGAGGAGATCTCAGTCCTTTGCCAAGAGCAGAAAAAGATTGAGAACCCAGGCCAGTCAAAGACCTAGATCCCCAATCCAGGAACTCCT
>JBAMHW010000017.1:961599-972311 GCA_037177495.1 Rhadinocentrus ornatus
GAAAGGGAGAGGGTGGAGGGGGGGGGGAGGGAGAGTTTGGAGGAAATGGGGTTTGCGTTCATTTTCGGAAGGGGTTTTTTTTTTTTTTTTTTTTTTTTTGCTTTTGTTTATTGCAAATAAGCCAAATCTTTATAAGTTATGTAGATAAAAAGCAGTAAACGACCAAGACCTATTGATGGTACTGTTCTGATCCACATCATGTCCCTGCAGGCCCCTGCTGCCCTCAGTTCACCTCTTAGTCTCCCCAACCCAACTCCCTCACCCCCTCCCCACTCTGCAGTTGTTATCTCTCCCTCCTGTTGTTCTAAATGGGCCTGTTCAAACACTTGCAGGAATGTTTTATTGCCCAGTCATGCATCTTTACTTGCTCCTCCATCTCCAAACAATGACATCAAATGTTTCAGGGAATGTCTGTTTATTTTAACTCCACAGCTGAGCAGCAGCAGGAGGAAAAAAAGCTAAACAAAAACACTCTCAAAATGCTTTCTGTCCTGTTTGTCTTAAAACCTTCAGACCTATTTAACTTTCAGAAAGCAACAACTCATTTAGAAGAAAATTTTAGTTACTCAATATTAATTTAAGAATTATAAATCGATTCTCACCATTTAGAGAAGGAAATCTACATTTTTTGCATTATATAATTAATTCAGCCTGATGTTTCATCATCGGAAGAGACAGCTTGTTATTTCTGGTATTTCCTTAAGGCTTCCAGTGCATTTTCTAAACTTCTGATAAACTACTGACAACAACAGCTGAGATTCTTTTGACTGATCCCCCTCTGATGTTGCATTTACATGAATGAAAACAGTTTGTGCATTCATTCAGTTTTCATTAAGAGAAAATTTTAGATATTCTCCAAAATTAATCATTTTCTGTCACAAGATTATTTTAAATTAAAAATCAAGATAAACATTGTGTCACACTATACATGCATTAAGCTGGTGATGTTTTATTCCTAATCCCAATAACAAGCTGGTATTAGTGTGATCTCTGGGTTTTTATTGAAGGGAGTGTAGAAATGTTTCATCATGTTTAATTAACTATTTTTGCATGCCTGGATCCAAGGCGCCAGCCCCAGTGTCCTGCAGTGATCTCCCTCCTGTTTTTCCAAATAAGCCTGTTAAAACATTTGCAGGAATGTTTTATTGCTCAATCATGCAACTTTCCTCGTGTACCAGCTAAGGAGTAGCTGATACACAAAGCACATGAAGTTATTTCTCCTTGTCTGATATAAAGAAAAAAAGAGGAAAAATGGGATCTACACTGGCTGCTAAAACTATAATGATGGGGGTGATTACAACTTTCTGTGGAGCTGTGCCCACCACTGCACCCAGCCAAGAGGAGCTTTCGAAAGCCCAGGTAAACATAATGGCCAACATTTTGAACTAAATTTATTTGATTGTTTCTAATAATCCAAATATGACAAATAATACTCTTTTCAAAACTTGTAACATAAAGAGAATTTAATATGTTCAGCCATACTAAGACCTCAACCAGCATTTAAGGTTAGATTGAACATCTAACTTAACGATAGTTGTGTCTTTTAAGGAAATAAATTTTTATTGTATAACAGACTGCTATTTTAGAATATTTATTCAGGAAGCAAGCGTGCGGGTTTACCTGCTTCCGATAATCATTGCAGCAGAGGTTCTGCAATGCAGAGAACTTCTTAATGATTTCTGTGGATTTGCAGTTAGATCATTACCAGAAAGGTTTCCCATGAACAAGTGGTGTAGAACACAGATTTGCAATGCATTAACACTAAAGAGCCATTTGCAGTAAATGTGTTCTTTTTTCTAAATGTCCTCCGATATGCTGGCTGTCTATTAAACTGACTGATTGTGTTATCTCTGCTGGACTAAAAAAGTCATTAAAAGCAGGTCAAGGCTTGGTGATTATATTATATATATATATAAAAAATAGGGAAATTGAAATTGATTCAGATCAGCGAGGTTAGAATTTATGCTGACACATGTGGTCACTTGTGTTATAAGATAATCTAGAAAAATTTAATAAGGTGACCAGACAGGGACACAGACTGGGAAAAGTTGACACATGTAAATGTGCTAGATTTTAGGAAATACTTAACAGAAGTTGTAAAAGCAAATAGTCAGCATTTTTTTTCCTATTATTAACAGTTGTTTACTCAGGATAGTCCTGCATCGTATGGCTTTACTCAGTCCGGCACACACTTATACTTTATTGATAATGAGAAAAACCTGCTTTGAGCCAAATCCCAAGTTTGATTAGCGTTTTTATTTTATTTTTTATCATTATTGGCTGTTTAACTTTGTGCAGCTGTCACATCTAGTGGTTTCATTAATTGTACATCCTCTTTATAAAATATAAACGTCTGGACAGACAATTATTATCACCTACATAGGCAGTTGGTGAGATGATGCTGTCTGAATTTTGCATTTTAATCAAGAACATGGTAGGGATGGTGCAAAACATCATAGAAGTACATCACACTTGGACATCTGAGGTTTACCAGGTAAAAAAGGTCAGTCAATGCTAAACATTTGCTAGAATATGATTGCCTTCACCCTTGAAGGTGCCAGAATTTTGACAATGGCTAACAGTAGGTAAAGAATACAGCACATTTTGACAGAAATACCAATGATGAGCTGATGATATTTACTTTATACTGTATACCTTCCACTTAGAAATTACTGAAAGGGTAAATCACAAGTTTTATCACAGTACAATATCATATAGATTCAACAGATGTGGCATTAGCAACAATATAATGTATAAAGTGGGGCCGATATTATTGAGAATTAAAATTTTAAGCGGAAAATCAAGCACTATCAATGAAATTCAGTTTAAAAACAGACACTTGAAATAAAAATAGCATGTCAACATGTCAGTTAATTTAATTTTTTCCTTTTTTTTTTTTGTCCAGAACTACTTGTCTCAGTTTTTCTCTGAGGTGGGCGTCAGTGCTCCAAATGCTATCTGGCGCAGCTCTCTGGACTCTTTTGAAGACACCCTCAAAAAAATGCAAGAGTTTTTTGGGCTTGAGGTGACAGGCAAATTGGACTCTAACACACTTGAGGTTATGACTCGCCCCCGCTGTGGTTTCACAGATATTGCCAGATATGGCTATTTTGATGGCCGACCTAAGTGGGACAAGACTGTAGTCACATACAGGTACCTGACAGAGAATCTTTCAATAAATTTCTTTCATAGAAAACCTGTTTGCATGCAGGGAATTTATATATGAAACACAATAAATCTCCTGCAGTAATATTTATCAGTTGTTTTTACTCTCGCTCTGCTGCAGGATAACAGACTACACACGAGATTTGAGTCAAAGTGTTGTCGATGAAGCCATTGCCAAAGCCTTCAAACTCTACAACAATGTCATCCCTTTGGATTTCAAAAAGACTGACAGCGACACAGCTGACATCAAAATAATGTTCAAAGCTGGAGGTGATGGTTTTCTGTAAATAGTCTTTTGAAAACATGTTTGATTTAATGATGATTAATGATGACTTCTTTTTTCAAAAACAGATCATGGGGATTTTGCTCCATTTGATGGGAAAGATGGGGTCTTGGCGCATGCATTTTCTCCTGGGGAAGGCCATGGAGGTGACACCCACTTTGATGAAGATGAAAACTGGACTCTTACCTCAGCAGGTGTGAATTTAAAGACCTCGTGTTAGCATAAAATCTTTTGAAAACATTTACATAATGGGAAACAATAAATAAAAACTGGCGGTCGTTATTCCAATTTCAATGTAAAACATTGACAGCCAGGATGTATCAATTAACATCTTGTACAGTGTTGCAGTTACTTATGCATTCACAATAACTCTATCTGTATGTGTTTGCAGGAGCCAACCTCTTCCTAGTAGCAGCCCATGAGCTTGGCCACGCACTGGGATTAGCTCACTCCCAAGTCCAGACAGCCCTAATGCATCCCACTTACACGTATGTGAACACAGAAGGGTATAAGCTACCAGACGATGACAGAGAGGGAATCCAAGCCCTGTATGGTGAGAACCCTACTATTAAACCAGCTCATAAGTGCATCATTGCATTCCAAAAACTTGAACCTGAACTTGATCTCTCAAAGGAGTCAGAGCGACATCAGATCAACCTAACCCAAATCCACAGCCCACTAAAAACACTCAACCAAAACCTGAACCCACATCAGAACCTGTTCCAGAGAGGTGCAACAGGAACTTAGTATTTGATGCCGTAACCTTATTAAGAAGAAGACTTTACTTCTTTAAAGATGGGTAAAACTATTTAATCAGTTCAATTTAGCAAAAAATCTAATATTTTATATGATGGAGGATGATTAATGAATATGATTTATTTATTTTTTTGCTGTATGTGAAAACTAAGCATGGATTTTTAATCTGTTATTATCAGATATTTCTGGAGGAGAAGCAGCTCCTGGGATGGCATCAGTATGCATAAAATTCAGTCTGTCTGGCCTGGAATCAGAAAGGTCGATGCAGCTTATGAGTACAAGAAACGCAATACTGTCATTTTCTTTGAAGGTACAAACTTAGCAACTGTCCTGGGGAAAAGCAAAAGACTCAAACTAAAACAAAATAAACAAAGAATATTTTTTAAAAAAAAGTACATGCAGGAAACATAACTCTTCATCTTGAATATGATAGGGAACCATTACTGGAAGCTCAGAGGTAACACTATCCTGCCTGGTTATCCCAAACCTCTCAGTGACTTCGGCTTTCCTGCATCAGTCACCAAGGTAGACGCTGCCGTTCATGAGTCGTTTACAGGCAGAACTCTCGTCTTTGTGAACAACAAATACTGGAGGTGCGTATTACTGGCAAACTAAATAAGTGTGCTGACATGAACAGATTAGTTGTGTTGAACATTTCTCCTTTTGCCATCTACAGCTACAGTGAAAAAAGGGGCAGAATGGATGCTGGATACCCAAAATTCATTTACAGAGGGTTCCCAGGGATTGGTAATGAAGTGGATGCTGTTTTTGAGAACAGAGGTAAGCTCTCAGTTAAAGGTTAGTCCCTCTGCAATTTATGTGCTGACATTTGACATAATATCAATAATATTTATGTCCAATTTAGGTTTTCTGTACTTTTCATCTGGATCCATGCAGACAGAATATGACTACCGCAGAAGAAGAGCATTTCGCACTCTGTTCAACTACGCATGGATGGATTGTTAAAGATACATAGATGCAATAATGTGCACATAATGTGCATGCCAACAAAGTAATGTATTCAGCTCTTATAATTTTGTATAGCTGGAAGACTGAATCAAATCTATAGGTAGAGAAGTGCATTAAAACAATCAACAATTGCTTGTTAAAGATCAGTTTCTCCCTTGTGGACATGAAGCCAAGATGATTAAATAAGCCTCTTCTTTTATATTTTGACACAGTTTCATGATGTTTTATTGGACCAACTATGACACACTTTGGTAAGAAAAAAAAAATTAGCATACATTGAATAACCCAAGAGTTCAGGCTATTCAATAAATGCTCACAGAGAACTGACTGAAAAATTAGTTACTGCCTATTTTATTCTTACATACTTACAAGGACTTGTCCTTCCTTACTGTCAGTGTTACAGTATTGCCATAAGTTAGTAATACATGTTAGGATAGTAGTCATTCTTGGCAACTCAGAGTAAAAGGAGAAATTACAAAAGGAGAAATAATAGCTAATCTTTTTCTAAAAACCACATGTCAAAAAGTCACAACCTCACAACCTCTGACTTCACCAGAGGGCACTGTGTAAAACTATGCAGTGAATTATGTGCAGACCTTGTAACACTGTAATGTAATTACAATGCTTTGTATATCAAATTAAAGTCATTTTTGTTTCTTGCCTTTTGAAAAACGCAAATACATAATTAATAAATAAATAAATAAATAAATAAATAAATAAATAAATAAATAAATAAATAAATAAATAAATAAAAATTAAAAGCCTTGGGACACATACAATGCTCAATTGATAAGAAACTACTAAACCCATGATGCACCACCAATGATGACGTCTGCCAGACACACCTCTGATTGTGATTGGCTGGTGTATTTATCCCTCCGCTGCATGACTGAAGGTGAAGTTAGCCTTCCTTCAGTCCGGTCTCCCAGTCCAAAATGTCATCCAGTGGACTTTTAAATATGCACGCTCAAATCTGTAAACGCCTGGTAAGTGAAAGTGTGCGAAAAACGTTCTTTGGGATGGTTTAATATATAATTTAACTGCAAATGAATGCTAGTTTTAGCAGCAGCCATTCAACACAAGGCCGTAGTTAAGTTGGGGCAGCGCTGCTAGCTATTAATTGTTTCTGAAGCGTCCTTGGCCAAAGAAACATAACGGTCTGGTAAGAGCAGCAGGTGGTTTAGTGGGCTTTAGTTTTTCCTAATCGTGTTTCATAATCTTTGCGTGAATGAAACACGAAACTAGCCAGCAACATGAAAAGCAGTTGCTCGCTAGCACACAATGTTTAAACCTCAAAAGGGTGCGTTTACAACTAGCTAAAACTTTACCCTCTAATACGACATTAAGTTTCTAACATTACTGTATAGTAGTGTCTCTGTTCTTGCACATGTCAGCATGCTTGATATAAAATCATAATACATTTCATGTAAAATCTCACAGCTTCAATTTGAATTAAAATTAGGTTTGGCTGATGGTAATAATTATTGATTAATTTATATATTCTGCCATTGTAGGCTCACAAGTACCTTTCAAGAACCTACACATCTCGCCCTTCTCTTAATGTAAGTCCACAGACTGAAATAATCGCAGCCTCAATGAAAAAGCAAAGCTCTTGATGTGCAGACTGTTTACATGTTTGCAGGAAGTCGTCATAGTAAGTGCAGTCCGGACTCCAATGGGCTCCTTCAAAGGCAACCTGGCAGCAGTTCCAGCCACCAAACTGGGCTCTGTTGCCATCAAGGGAGCCATAGACCAAGCAGGTGTGTTCAGACCATTAATTGTCATCTATTTCTGTTTAAAGCTTGATTTAATATCTGCAGTTCATCACCTACAAACACAGATGACCTAAAGTCAAATTACTGTGTGGATCGGCGCATTGAAGAAAAAACAGCTGTGTATGTTTTTGAGAGTTGCCTTTGTGTTTTTTGAGTTCAGGAATTGCTCTTGAGGAGGTGAAAGAAGTTTACATGGGCAACGTGCTTCAGGCAGGAGAAGGACAGGCTCCCACAAGGCAAGCCTTGCTTGGTGCAGGTATGTTTGATGACTTTATGCCTACATTTCCCACTTTTCAAAGACGAACACTATTCTTTGTCATATTTTTCTTGGTTGAAAATTATCACAAAACTATGCAGAATCAAGATTGCATAACATTAACAGTCTTATATTTTAGTGCAGAAATTAAATCTTTTGATTGTATCACCAGGTTTGAGTTTAAGCACTCCAGCAACAACCATCAACAAAGTCTGTGCCTCTGGCATGAAGTCCATCATGATGGCAGCCCAAAGTCTAATGTGTGGACACCAGGTAATGTCAACTTCACATTACATTGTACAAAGCGACTTACAATGGTTAGGCAGTAGCGTTAAGGGTCATGCCTAACTGGAAGGTGTTAATGTTGTCCCCTGGGGGATTCGAACCCTGGTCTCCCACATGGGAGACTGATGCTCTACCAATTGAGCTAACCAGCCAGTTAACATAAGTCCTACTGAGATATGAAATATTTGTTACAGAATTATAGTGCAGCATTAAACAGTCTGATGGTGTTTGGTATGAATGACCTCCGGAAGCTCTCCATCCTAAACCTTCCTACTGAAGGAACTGCTTTAATCTCACTTTCTGTTGTTATTTTTTATGCATTTGTGCCAAGGGTCTGGGTATCCTAGTAACCAGGTAGATTGGGCTACCTGGCCTTTCAAATTTGTTTGCACTCTTATCGTAAACTGCTTTAGAAATCATGTTTTATTTTCTTATATTTTTCAAATAAACTGCAGACTATTTTAAAAAGATGCTTTTAATCCACATAACCTGCCGGATACACTTTCCATTCCTTTATCTTGTAGTAGTTTACAGTGGGGGTTTTTTCATGCAAGGAAGGATGTAACAGATGCAGTGAGGAGCAAAATGACTTAACCAATCCCAGGCTGGGCAACCATTTGCTTTGACTACTTGAAATAAAGATAAGAGTAGAAAGGCATAATACATAAATACAAGCAGCAATTCAGAAATTTGCAGCTTTAGAGCCAGAAAAACAGAAAGAAACATGAAGACAGTTTTAGATGGATGGGCTTAGTGCATCATTGGAGGTCCCCCAGTGGTGTGGACCCACAGCAAGATAACTAAGATGGTTTGTAGTCATGTGTGTGTCTCTTTAGGATGTGATGGTGGCAGGAGGCATGGAGAGCATGTCCAATGTACCCTATGTGATGGCCAGAGAGACTCCATCATACGGAGGAGTAAGGATGGAGGACCTGATTGTCAAGGACGGACTCACTGACGTCTACAACAAATTCCACATGGTAACTGTCAACATTTAGGTTCTTTTGTAGGGAATTTTAAAGCTCTTCTACTAAAGCATCATGAAATTGTTTCTTTTGCATTTCACAGGGCAGCTGCGCAGAGAACACGGCAAAAACCTGCAGCATCACCAGAGAGGAGCAGGACGCCTACGCCATCGGCTCATACACTCGCAGCAAAGCAGCATACGAGTCTGGCGTGCTGGCCAAGGAGATCGTACCAGTTAGCATTCCTCAGCGAGGTACAGGAAGATGGAGATGTCATGCTGGTCATTTGGGAAGTGAAATATTGCCAAGGCACATCTGAGGTTATCATGGTTTTGTAGGCAAACCTGATGCAGTGGTGTCTGAGGATGAGGAGTGGAGGCGGGTCGACTTCAGCAAAGTTCCTAAACTGAAGGCCGTGTTCCAGAAAGAAAACGGTAACCAAGAGTTCAAGAGCAAAAACAAGCACCTTTGTTTCTGTCCTCCTTTTCAAAACTACTTAATTGCTGCGTTTATTCAGATAGAGAAAAGGTGCTATTAGATACATTTTTAGTTATTTTTATTTCATATTTCAAGGTGACCTCCACTTGTACTTTGAACGTTCATGTGTTAGATGCACTTGACAGTTTCAGACTTGCACCAGATGTCCCAGACGGTTAGGTACTTTAACTACTAAAATTTAGTGTTTTTGTTTTTACTCTTCGTTTCGGTCATTATTGGATTTTAAGGCACGGTGACGGCAGCCAACGCCAGCACGCTGAACGACGGAGCTGCTGCTCTGGTTTTAATGACGGCAGATGCAGCAAAGAGACTCAACGTCACACCTCTGGCCAGAATTATTTGTAAGTGTCACACAGACATATTTATAGATTTAGTTGTCTTTATTTCCTGAAACATTACATTTGTTTGATTATCAATCATTTTTCCTCCTATATTTAGCTTTTGCTGATGCTGCAGTTGCACCCATTGACTTCCCCATTGCCCCTGCATATGCTGCACCAAAAGTGAGTACGATGATATATGGTTTTACTATGTATAATTCGTTTAATAATACACCTTCTCAACACTCCTTCATCTTTGTGTGTAAGGTCCTGAAAGCAGCTGGGCTGAACAAGGAAGATATCACCATGTGGGAGATCAACGAAGCTTTCAGCGTGGTCGTGCTGGCCAACATCAAGATGATGGATATTGACCCTGCAAAAGTGAACGTCAATGGGGGTGCTGTGTCTTTAGGACACCCAATTGGGTAAGCAGCTGAGAGGGACTCGCACAGTTTGGCTGGATTGAAGAAAAAGAAACTAATATGTTGAGGCTGTGAATCTTTTATATATACAATTGTATTCAATCCCAAAAAACATTTATTTAAGGATCTATTCAAGTACATCATGTGGAGGGGAAAAAGCAGATGTACACTTGAAAATAAAGTAAAATTGTACCAAAATATAATTAGTATTGATGTTAGGGTTATATCAACTGATTACAATGCAGAAAAGCTTAAAGGTACAGTATTTATTACTGACATCTAGTGGTAGAGATGGGCATAGCAATTGAAATAACAAGCACAGTTGTGAATGAATGGTGGCTGTCAGCGGCCAGAATATTTTATTTGTACCGTTCTGCAAAGCACTTTGTGCTTCTATTTCTGTGAAAGGTGCTATATAAATCTGTTATATGAGGATTTATTCTTCACAGGAAATTTCTAGAATCTGAAATTCAACCAGATGATGCCTTTCCTTAACATGGAACGGCCTGAATCTGTATTTCTTGTTTCATTTTATCGGAACAACCAACTGCTGCAGCTTTTGCTTGCTCAGAATTGCTTTTGATTCATCGAATGTCATTTGTCTCGTTCTAATAAATGTGGAATTTCTTCATATTTTGCATAAATATTCACTTTATTACAGAACAGGTTTTTATTGAGATGAAAATTATTGTCCTGTTCATGACAAGGTTTGACACTGAAAAGCCATTACACACCGGGACAGCTACGAATAAACGACACAATATTGCAAATAATTCGGAGGAGAAATATCAAAGTTTTTGTCCATGCACACCAAGTGTGATACGAAATTGCGAATAAATTATTAAGATTCTAAAACGTATTCGGAAATTGGGACAAACAAACGTTGTCTCCACATCAGGCAACGACGATATTGTGCTGATGCTGCCAAAAAAAAAAATAATTGAGCGCACCGGGTACATCCTATCCTTGAGAAGAGAGGGGAGCTTGGGGAGTTTAATTGTTTAGTCCAGGAGCTGAA
>JBAMHW010000017.1:972411-985923 GCA_037177495.1 Rhadinocentrus ornatus
GAGAAGTGACACTTGCATAGCTCGCAACACCGGCTCTGGTGACGCTATCAATACGCTGTCTGATTGGTCGATTGTGTCTCTGTCGGATGCGAATATTAAGCAAAATCAACCTCGGTTCGAAAAAATAAATCGGGCAAAATCGCTTAATGGAAATTCGTCACCGATGTGAATGTTTCCATTGACTTCTCGTTGATTCAATAAAAAATATTGCCGTGCGAATTAGTTGGACGAAATGTTCGGAGTAGGTGTGTAAAAGTGTGATTGGGATAAAAAAGTCAGGTCAGTTTGGTATAAAATTCTTGGGGGCGGATGATTTATAAACTACAAGGCAGTTTTACAACTATATATAATTTAATTTTTGTTCAAAAAGACCAACAACTTTTCCATAAAATCACTTCCAGTGATCTTGACAAGGTTGGAAGATACCAAAATCGCTACTTGTTTAAACATTTCATCAAAGATTCTTCTCTTTTTTTTTTTTTTATTTAATTTTTTTTCCCCCAGCTATTCTCGCTTTCAATGCTTTTTGCTCTTTTTTGCTCCCTGCAAAAGGTCATTAAACCACTCTTTCCTGTGTCTCCTGCTCAGTATCCTAAGCTCGTATCTTTTCATATAGATGAATTATAAATCGAATAGATTGGGGCAGGAGTTTAAGACTCAGTCTGTAAACTAGAGGTCTTAATATACGATTAGATACTTTGCACTTCAGTAAATCTGATATTCATTCTTTTTTCAGGATGTCCGGGGCTAGAATTGTGGGCCACATGGTTCACAACCTGAAGTCGGGTCAGTACGGACTGGCAGGTATCTGCAACGGCGGTGGCGGAGCTTCTTCTATTCTCATCCAGAAGTTGTAAGAGACCCCGAAAGGAGCCGTCTTTCCCTCAGAACACTTTTTGTTACATCGTATGGTTGACTTGCTGTTTTTCTTAAAATATTGAAGCATTCTGTAAACTCCAGATTACTGTATAGAATGTGTACGTTACAACTTTATTGAAGTTGAATGAAGTAGAACTTGACATGATTTTATTACTCCATTGTTCCATGCACTCCTCTGTAATGTAAAAACAAAAATAAAAAATTATATTTAACTTTCAGCTCAATAAATAGTTTTTATGAAAGTGGTTATTTGCTTCTTCTGTGATTGTAGATAAATGGTTACAGATTTGACCTTCAAGGAGATTTCTGTTTACGGATTCATACATTGACCACTAGATGTTGCACTTCATCTAATTTGAAGCTCACCCTCTGGTGCAGTAGATAAAGACTCATAGTGTACATCAGGGTTACTCAGTTCAGTCCTACGAGGGCCACAGTCCTGCAGGTTTTCAATGTCTCTCTGCTCTAACAGCCCTGACTAAGGTTATGTGGATCCAACAGCCTATGAAATTCTGCACAATGACTCATAAATTTGAGTCTGGTGTGTTGGAGCAGGAAACCATTGAAAACCTGCAGGATTTAGCTCTCGTGGGACCCAATTGAGTAGCCCTGGTAGACATATTGATCTTCAGGAATATACGTTGTTTTAACCAGACATATTGGTAATTAAGGAAGTGATATTAATAAACTCTCTTGGTCTGCGGCTTATGGTGCTTAAACCTGCTGTGAATTTGATATAATTTAAACTCAGTATGTTGGATTAGTGGTACTGAGATGAGGTACAAGATTAAAAGCTCAAGAAAACCTGCTGGATATCAGACATGTTTAAGGACAGCATGGATCAGTCCCTTTCAGTCACTGTTCTATACTACCTCAAGTCCTCTATTATGGTTCCAAAAAAGTCCACTGTTAGTGGTCTGAGCAGCTGCTGCCCAGTGGCACATCAGTTGTCATGAAATGCTTCGATTTATAGAAGTACACCTCTACAGAATGTTCTTTGTGGACTACCACCATTTAACAGATTGATATGCAAGCTGGCCCATCTGGGACTTTTTGTTTAAGCTGCCACCCTTAGTGGGAAGTTTTGTAAAACACCTATACAACTCACAAAAGGTTAGGGATATCCAACTTTCATGTGAAATTTGCAGAAAATGTAAAAAAGTTTATGCTACCCTGATGCAATGGTAATTTCTTTATCTCAAATATTTGAATGAAACAGAGGCTAACAACAATGATGGGTATACCTCAACATAAATACGCCAAAGTCTGCAGCACCTTGTTAGAAAAAAAGCATGTCTTGCAATAAATTCTTAAACGAACTGTTGTGCATTCAAAGGTTTAAAGCAGGTCAAGTTGGGTTCATTTGTAAAGATTATAGAGCATTTTAGAGACATTTAAACATACTACAAAAAGCTGAATATCCCTAACCGTTTTTGTGAGTAGTGTATCTGCAGCAGCACAAAGATAATTAGCATTTTGTAAATCAATGCAATGTTTTGTCAATAGAATTAGACCATTTCAAATGTCACTATTAACTTATTTAACATGTGCAAAGGTGCTATACTAAGTTGTGCATTGAATACAATCCATAATCATCCTTCCAGCCCCCCACCTCATGCAAATAAAGTTTATCTTATATGTAACAAAGGTGAACCTGATGGTGGGAGACTGGGAACTTCCTTCTAGTATGCCGCTGCTTTTCATTACTTCCTTTTCCTATTGGCAAACTCTTTCAAAAACCCGAGTTACGTTTGGGCAAAGTCTAAAAGTTCTTTAGTCAAAAGGTTTTCTAGCCTCTCATTTGAGTTACTGATTAAACACTGGGAATGCATTCTTCTCTTTAATGCTTTTGTCTTACACGTAATATACTGGGGATTTACCTAATATGTAAAACAACTGTGGTGAGGGAGGTTCCAAGCATACACCTCTATGCAGTTCCCGTAAAAAGTTTGGACATGTCCAGTGATTTTGAATGAGTAGATGTGTCCAGTTGTTTGACTGGTACTAGAAAATACAGTGAAGGGGAGATGCAAGTAAGTGTCAGTGTAGAAAACTGCAGCATTTAATTCCTTAAATATATTTTCTGTTAATAAAACATGGTCCAGTTCTAATTATTTTCTCTTTCTTCATATATGGAAACCTGTTAATAAATAGAATAAATGGTGTTAATGCTTTTCATCATAAGTCCCTGTCTGTGTTGGCTCAGGCCATTTTTTCCCAGCCCTACAACTCCAGGGCTGCACTCTGGGTCACTGTGTACGCAGGGAAAAAGGTGTGGTCTGGACTGTTGGTTACTTTGGGAAACATGTGACAGAGAGTGAACAAAGGAGAGGACATATAGACGGAACACTGAAGGATTTTTAGGGATTTTTTGATTAGGAAGAATATAGTGACTAACTTAAGTCAGCCAGCCTACACAGGTGAGTTTAAACAGGTGCTATATTCATAAATTTAAAATAAATGCAGCACTTCTGATTTTATACTATGCATCCGACACACGACTTTTCTTGTTGACAATATGATGCAATATCTTCCAGGTGTAATAAAGTTACTCCAAAAAACTGAGACCAGTTTTAACATGAATGATAATAATCAGGTAAGTTCATAGATTTAAGTATAACGATGTGTTATTTTTAAAAAATTTTCAAAGCATCTAAAGTAAAATTTTTTGTCTGAAATTTATGGTGATAATTCTGTTAACTTAGTCATGGTTGGTGAAATTAACTCTCTCCCTTTGCTTCTTTTCTTTAGACAATCTACCCTGTCTATGACAACCAAGGGTTTCAGCATGAGCAGGAAAGACCTCCTTCATACAACCCTCAGCATCTATACCCTGACCTATCGCAGATGACACCCAACCACATTGTTGGCACTCCCCAAATTATCAGCACCCACCACACACAAACACCTGGATCCCCACATTTTCCACAGCAAAAGAAAGGTAAGGCAATATTTGATTCAGCACAAATCTTGACTGAGCAGGAAACAGGGAATTTCAGTTAAATCAGAAAAACAATAACGTTTTAACAGAATCATTAACTTTTGTACTTTGAAAAGGCGGTTTTGCTTAACCTGTTAGAGGGTTTCTGAACAAGAAGACACACCCAATTCCTGGTGAGCTTGATTTAGGCTCACCTGATCCAGAATGTAAATGTTTAATTTTTTAAATGACTAATGTTAAAAATATCATGAAGATAATACTGTGTGCCAAGTTTATGACTCTTCTCCTATTTAGACTAGTCCAATCTAACTTTATTTCTAAAGAATTTTTAAAAACAACTTCAATGAGTGCTGTAAAGAAGAATAAATGGATACTGAATAAAAGTGATAAAAGTATCAAAGGCCAAAGAGAACAGGTGGGTTTTAAAAAGAGATTTAAATGAGGAGGCCTGTCTGGTATGTAGAGGCAAGTTGTTCCACAATTTAGGAGCAGCAACAGACAACGAAGGATTCTCTGAGCTTCTGCTTTGTTGTTTTTGCCACACTCAAGAGCATCAACTCATCCTAGACGATGTCCAGGTTTGTATTGGTGAAGCAGCTCAGAGAGGAAGGGTGGCACAACACCATGTAGAGATTTAAGAACAAGAAAATTTTAATGGATTCTTAAATGAGCAAGAGGCCAATGGAGCCACGCTAAAATGAAACAATTGTCCTCATGTGTATGTGTGCTGGTTAAAGGACGCACAACAGCAATTGCTACCATAAGGTGATGGGTGATGGAGGACCCACTAACCCCACAAATACAATGCATTACAGTATTCCAGATGGATTAATGTCTCTAAATGCTGTCTTGGAATGATTGACTTCACCTTTAGTTAAAAAAGCCTGATTTTATGACTGCCTTGACTTTACTGCCGAGCTTAAAATCAGGGTCTTTTGTTTTATTGAAGTTTCAAAAGACTGGTTATTGTACTGAGCTAAGGAACCCAGATCTACAAGAGTTTTTTCTTCGTGTTAAGAGCCTTCCTGGCCTTAAAATCACAGAGAATCTGGGGCAGTGATCATTCTTTTTAAGAGGCATAACAGTGTAATATGTTTCCTAAGTACAAAACTAAGTAGTCTTAGATTGAGGAGAAAAAAGAATAATACAGAACCATATAAGAAAGGGACAGAGGAGGACACAGCATTACCAAGACCTATGGAGAAGGTTTGATCAAACAGGTAAAACATGAACTATTGTAGAGTTATGCCCTCTGATGCCCACCCGATGCTCCAAATGACTTATCATTTTATGGTCTATGCAGTTGGAAAAAAAATTTCATCAATTTATTTAAATGTCAGCACAAACAAAGGAGCCCTCCCTTTTTTCAATATTTTCCAGGCAGTGGTAACCTAACATATTTCCTTGGGCTGGATAATAATATGGTAGAGGGGGCAGCTAAACCTATTGGTTCATTGTTTGAAAAAAGATAGGACCTCTTCATCCTTAGAATGACCTCGGTCTAACAAAAAGAAACTATTCTGTACACACTTCTTCCTTTATTATGCCCGCTTTATCTTATTTGTTATGTGGTTGCTCTTATCGAACCCTCATTCTCAACTCCTTTATGAGTTTAACTGTGTTAAGATGATAAACTGAGCTCAAACCTCCGTCAGGTATGGTCATGGGATAAGAATTTGGAAGCAGCAACTCGTTGTTGTTTTGGTTTATGATGTGAAATTCAGTAATGTTGCTGTCATTTGCATTTCATTTTAACTTGACTTATTTTTCTTTGTTCCATCAGGAACAAGAAAATGTCATTGGAAATACATCCTCGGTGCATGTTTGTGTGTGGTTGTCGTCCTGGCAGTGGGTGCCCTCTTACTCTGGTACTTCTGTAAGTTCAGTTGAAGACCTTTGAAACTGTGTTAAAATCGTAAGGAAGTAAGCATTCTCAGGGTTTATGTATCAGTATGAAAAAGAAAGTGATATAGTCCTTAGTAGGTCTTTAAGTAAATGCAAATTCAGAAAGACAACACTTTATTTTACAAAAATGAAGCTAAAATGCAGAAGCAGTGTGTGAAAAACTAAACAAAAACATGGCTTCGTTGCTGTAGAGCCACCATTAGCAGAAAAAAGACTTTGAATGTTCTTTTCTGTAAGATTTCATCAGTTTCTACAATCATTGTGGATGAATTTTGGTCCAGTCCTCTGCCGTGTTCTTTTGAGACAGAAAACCCTTTCTCCAGGCAACCTATCCATCCTTTTTCTAACAGTGCTATCATGAACTTTGACAGTCAACATGCTAACTGAGGCCTGGAGAGTCTGAGATGTAAAATAACACATTTGCTTTTCTAAGATCACTACTGATGTCTTCCCTCCTTGGCATTGTGTTTACAAACAACTGAGTGCCCCAGACCAGCAAACTACCAAAACCTATGAATTTATACAGGTATTGATACTGGTTGATGTTCAGTTAGTCAAGTGCATCTAATTAATAGCAACTGACGGCCACTTATCTTCTGCAAGGTTACTCAGTTGTTCACACTACTTCTGCAGTTTGGGTTGCTTTTAGTTAAGTTAATAATGACACTGTAATGGGTTGTGTGTTGTTATTCATCTGAAGTTGTTTTTAGCTCATTTTAAGAAACAGATATATATTTTAAAATACTTGTTCATTTACATACAGTATATAGTTATTTATTACTAAATGTATGCCTTTGCAGTATCCTACAGATGTTTACTGGGGATGTCATGTGGACCTGGAGGGAAATGTCTGAGCCTGTCTCAGTGGTGTGATGGGGTCCAGGAATGCTCGCGCGGAGAGGATGAAGCTCAGTGCTGTAAGACATTCCAATCAACATCCTGACAATCATTATACTATCATATGTTTGCATGTTTGTCTTTTCTGATATTTCTCTCTGTGCTGCACAGTTCGCTTCCATGGAAGCAGCTTCATGCTGGAGAGTTACTCAGCCAACCACCAGGCGTGGATGCCTGTGTGTGCTGACAGTTGGAATGACAACTATGGGAAAACTGTGTGTGAGCAGATGGGCTACAATAGGTGCTGATCATCATCAGTGCTGTTCCATATTTGCTTCATAAAAGTTACCACAAACATTTTTGTGCATTTTCTGCATGCAATAATTAAAAGCATTTGCAGTTTCCCTCCCTGTAACATGGCCAAACAACCAAAAGATTAAATATTTATTCAACATTTAAGCAAGTATAATACATTTATGTTAACCTTTGAACATCTCACTCTGCATTGTCAGTTTTAAAAGAAAAGAAAAAGTCATCCTGTAGCTTGTAATCATTTGCATTTCTTATTTGGGTGCAGCAGATTATATGAGTTGCTGATTATAGGTAAAATCATATTTAAGAATTAAACCAACTAATCTTCCTTGAAAAGAAAATATATTCTTGTGATTGTTCTAGCTCCAGGTTTATCCAGTATGGTCTTCCATTTCTGATCATGGTTGTGCTTGTATGTGTCCCACAGGCAGGATTATGTCAGCTCCAACCAAGTCAGTCCAAGTCCTGTTGCCTCTAATGGATTCATGAAGCTAAAGGCTGGGAGTTACCCAGCATCACTACTGCAGTCACAGCTCACTGACAGGTAAACACTCCCCATATGACTTGATGATCATTGCAAAGTACAGTGATAAGTGTTTCTTATTCCTTCCTTTTCTTTCCAGCCTGTACTGCTCAAACAGTGCAGTCAGACTTCAGTGCATTGGTGAGCTGCTTGGATATAACAACAATATAAAATTGATTATATGATTGGTGCAAACTGATCTGATTGCTAAAGCTAGCCAGTCATATAGCGATACCCACTATGGATAGCAGGGCAAATTTATAAGAAAACAAGGCTTTAATATGATTTATCCTCAGGATGTGGCAGGAGTTCAGCAGGTCCGAGCAGTCGTATTGTAGGTGGAACAGAGGCTGTGAACGGAGCCTGGCCGTGGCAGGTCAGTCTCCAGATTAACTTCAGACATGTGTGTGGAGGCTCCATCATCAGCCCATACTGGGTCCTGTCTGCAGCACATTGCTTCGAAAGGTCAGCCGCTCTTCTCGCTTTACATCACCTGTTCTATATGAAGATGCTGTTTTCTTTATAATCCTCTTGTTTTAGTTGATTCAACTTCTTAGATCTAACCTTATTATGGCCCAGACGAATGTAGTAGTTGCATGTGCGACATTTACAGCATAATGATACCAGAATGGCTCTCTGAACAGTTATCAGTAGTTTGTGCTTTACTGCAGCTGTGATCCATATATCGGTAACTGTGTCACTGATAAAAGTCCAACCTGAGTTTTCCAACCAGCACCTACATGCTCTGTGTAATTCAAAGGTTTTAATTTCACCAGTGATTGTTTTCCATGGCAGGTATCAGAGTCCTGGAGAGTGGAGGGTATTTTATGGTCACGTGAAATTGTCACAAATGACTTCCAGTAGACAGGTTGACAAGATCATCCGTCATGAAGACTATGACCCACAAACGAATGACAATGACATCACTCTGGTAAAACTCCGGACGCCTCTGACTTTTACAGGTAAATGCATATTGTTTAAAATTAGTATTTTATATATTAAATGATGTGGCAACACTTAAAATTCTAAGCTCTTTTGCTCTTTTGTATAGAAACATGAGTAAAAAGATAAGTTGTACAGAGACAAACAAGTTTTACAAATAAGAGAGTGTCTGGTGTGTGCGTATCTGTGTGTGTACATGTTTTATCTACAGAAACTGTGAGACCAGTGTGTCTCCCCAATGCTGGAATATATATTTCTGCTGGAAGTCAAGCCTGGATTACAGGATGGGGAGTCTTGCGCTCATCTGGTGAGCCTAGTAAATTTTTCCATCATAACATATAGTGTCTTTAATTAATTTTTTTAACTTATTTTTCTCCTCATTGAGGAGTCACCTTCAAGTACAAGTAAGGGATTGTGCTTTTCATGCTGGACTGACTTAACTTTTGCTGTGCAATCACCTTTTTTCAGGGCCAACACCTGACATATTAAATCAAGCCCAGGTGACCATTTACAGCAGAGAAACCTGTAATGCAGGTCATGTGCTGAATGGGCAAGTCACTAAAACCATGTTATGTGCAGGCAGGCTGCAAGGAGGGATCGACACCTGCCAGGTTAGTCTGGGTTTCGCTCTCTCTGCCACGCCAGCAAACAAAACAGTTTAAAAAGACTTGGAATACAGTGAGGAATTTAGGTAGAAACTGATTTGTAAATGATTTCAAATCTAGAATTCGTGGCATTTCTTTTGGAGATGAGGTGATTCAAATAGTAATACCACATTAAGCTTAGCAGAAGTAAAGGAATTTGTGTTTTGTAGATTATTTCTTTGTTGTAACAAAGCTTCTCGGCAATCAATGTTTTACTGTTGGAAAGCCTGTTTATTACCCTTTAAACAGTACCACAGCTGTAAGGAAAATACATTTGTGGGATGGGCAGCAGAGTTGAGAATGTGGGTTGCACACATAAAAAACTTCCCAAATCTTCTCTTCCAATGCCAAACAGCTTATTTTGCTACTGAATCTTCTTTTGAGCTTTGGGTATCCCAGATGCTGACAATCAGGTGTCTGATTGTGTGAGCATGGACTCTGCTGTGGAGGTTAGTTGGTGTCAGCTCCAAGCATGCCACATGAGCACTGATCTGTGCTGTAAGGCAGAAATCCCCAACCCTGGTCCTCAAGGTACACTATCCTGCAGGTCAGATGTCTCCAGCCTGTTTCCAGTCTCACAGGGCTGCCAGGAGGCCCGCCTTGACAGCCCATCACCATCAGGCCCGTTTGTGTTGAAAACTGGACATGTGGAGGAACGTTATGTTGAGCAATGAGTTTAGATTTTGGCTTTGGCTTTTAGGATCACATGTTCAAAGTGTGGAGATGACGTGGAGAACGCTATGCTGACTGATGCACAGATACAGTAACAGCTGTTGGTAGAGGTAGTGTGATGGTAGGAGCTGCATTTCCCTCACTGGAAAAACAAGGCTTGTTGTCATTGGAGGCAATCTCAATGTAGAGATATATGTAGATGAGATTCTGCAACCAGTGGTAATCCCATATTTACAGTCTGAGTCTGGCCTCTATCTTTCAAGATAACAGTGTTCATCCCCCACAGAGCAGGGTTTATCAGAAACTACCTACAGAAGTTGGGAGTGGAGAGGATGTAATGGCCTGTCTGCAGTTCTGGCCTCAACCCACTTGAACACTTGTGGGATCAACCAGGGTGTGTTGTTCATGCCAGAGGGACCAGCACAACCACGTTGGCTGACCCGCAACAAATGCAGGCTGAAGAATGGGAGGCCATGCCACAGCAGTGTGTAACGCTGACCAGCATGAGGAAGAAGCACCAATCATCAAACCCAGTACATGAGACTAAACAAGAGTCTATAGCACAATAAGCCATTTAGCATTGGCAGAGAAGATTTGAAAAGCTTTTCATGGGCACAACCTACATGATAAACTCTGTGGCTGCTGCTCATCCCAAAAGTACATTTTCTTTACAAATATGGCACTTAAAATGGAAATAAACACAAATTTCCTTTTCTTTCTCTGCTAAGTTTATATAGCTTTGTAAGTACAAACTAACTTGAGATATTTCTTTCTCCTGTGTGTTGCAGGGTGACAGTGGAGGGCCCCTGGTGGTCAAAACAGGAGATGTATGGTGGCTGGTAGGAGACACTAGTTGGGGGATTGGATGTGCTTTGATGAACAGACCGGGGATCTATGGCAATGTTACCTACTTTATTGACTGGATACGTGAAGAAATGCAGGTAACAGCATCTAAACTGAAATAAAGGAAATCTAACAAAATAATGAGTTAATAGCTCTGAACTATGTTTCTTTTACATCTCAACTCTTTTACGTTTGTTTCTTTTACCAAATAACTTCTATATTCTTGTACATTTTAATAGTATATTAATACTAATTAGTTCTAGGCTTGGCTTTATCTAACATTTTTTACTGTTATCTGCCATTTTTTCCTTTCTTTCTCAACTTTTTGAAATGTTTAAAATGAAGATATTAAAAACTAGCTAAAGCAACAGTGCTTAAGTGCTTAAGGCTTAAGTCTTAACATATTATGTTAACTTAACCCAAACTTGGAAACAAGAGCTCACACTATGCATAAAGCAAGCCATGTTCACACTAGCACATACACGACTGATAAAAAAAAATGGACAGAAAAAGTCAGAGATAAATACTTAACTATCAATTTTAATAAGTAAGCAAACAAGTAAATTTTATGTATATAGCACTTTTTAAGAGCTGATGTCACAAAGTGCTTCACAATAATAAAAACACATACAATGCTTATGACAACTTAAAAAACAGTATTAAACACAGTATCAAAATTAAGATTAAAAATTACCAGTTTAAAAAATAGGATTCACGCTGCTTTTTAAAAGTGTCCACAGAGCACACAGACCTTAAGTCCATGGGGGAGTGTTTTAATGTTTTAGGGCAACATCCAGAAATGCACAGTCATCTTTTTTTCTAAGTCTTGATCTATGAACAATCAGTAAACCCTGATCAGAAGATCTCAGAGTCCTGGTGCTACGGTAAGGCTCCAGCAGAGCTTTGACCATGCAAATCGCTGTAAGTAAGGACTAAGATTTTTATTTGAATTTGAAACCCAACATGGAGCCGATGTAAGGAGTTTGAGAATAGAGTGATGTGATGCCTTTTACGTGTCTTGGTCAATAGCTGGGCAGCTGCATTTTGAACCACCTGCAGGTGGTTAAGAGATGAACTGCTTAGATATGAAAAAAGAAAGAGATTTGCTCTAATCTAAAAGGAGGCAATAAAAGCTTGAATGATCATTTCCAACTCCAATAAAGTGACAACTGGTCTTATGTTGATGTTTTTAAGCTGATAAAACAAGAGGGAACCAATTTATTAGCATGTTGGTCCAGACTCAAACCCTGGCTCACAGAGACACAGTGGTTTTCACTGCAGAGGATAAAGTATCAAGTTCTCTCTATTATAGTATTATACTATAGACGTGGACCTTAGTTTTATATTAATTTTATTCGCAAATACATTTCTCTCATACTGATCCCTCTTTAGGGCCACAGGGTTGAACTGACCCACAGTAAACAGTAAAAATCTCTGTAAATGATTTGTCACATATACACTCTATAAACCCTCTACTTCACTGTTAAGTTTTAGAGACTAACCCTTAGAACTGTAGGTGACTTTCACCAATGTTTACATGTTTATGTTAGTGAATGTTGTATCCGGTGCTGCCTATTAGGCAAGGCAAGGCAGTTTATTTGTATAGCACATGTCATGTACAGGACAATTCAAAGTGCTTTACATAAAACAAAAGCTTTACAGATATTAAGAAATAGTAAAAGGCAGCAACAAATAGCAAGAAATACAATAAAATCATAAATAACACTGAAATTATTAAAAACACAAGTTAAAAAGTTACCGTGCAGAATTCATGCATAGGCGCATGAGAAAAGAAATGTTTTTAACCTGGATTTAAAAATGTCTACGTTTGGGGAAACTTTAACCTCCACTGGCAGTTTGTTCCACTTGTTTGCAGCATAACTCTAGCAGCAGCATTTTGGATGAGCTGCAAATGTTTAATGCTCTTTTTAGGAAGTCCTGTTAAATAGCCATTACAGTAATCAAGTCTACTGGAGATGAATGCATGGATGAGTTTATCCTGGTCTTTCTGGGAGATTAAACTTTTAGTTCTGTTAATGTTTCTGAGCTATTAATCAATAACATGTCGTTAGCGTCATTGCATAACTGCCTTAGTCATAATTTGGCCAAATTGTAGCCATTTCTGCTTCACTACTCTCCTAACACTGCCAATGAACTGCTATTTGAGACATTGGTGCTCCTAAACAAATGACAAAGTCGGTGCTTTTTATGAGTATTTGACTTGTTAGTAAGACACATGTTTTTAAGCACAGTAAAGTTCTGTATACTTTCTTTTAAGAAGGTACTTAGTTAGGTCCCACAAGGACAGCAGTCCTGTAGGTTTTCAATGTGCCCCTGTACCAACACACCTGAGTCAAATTAAACAGATCCAACAGCTTATGAAGTACAGCACAATGACTCATTCATTTGAGTCAGGTTTGTTGGAGCAGGGATACAGCAAAAACCAGGAGTATTGCAGCCCTTATAGGACCAAATTGAGTAGCTGTGCTCTATGGTGATGTCAGAGGGATGTCCTTTTCTTTTGTATAATAGACCATTTAAAGAAAAAAACTGTTTAGTTAAAACTATTACTAAAGGTTTTGCGCATGTAACAAACAAACATTCAGCTAGATATGTAAAACATTTGTGTTCTTTAAATCTTCACAGAACAAGTGACGGAAACCTTGAAGTTTTACTTTGTCAACCATGCACTTTGGATGTGAAACTTTGAGAAAATTCATCCATCAAGAAGATTTCCCAAATTAAAAGTTTGCATTTACAGGAAATCTTTTTATTTATTTGTTCAAATTTCTTATGTTATATTGACACAAAATATGAGTGAAGATTTCCTTTTGGAAGCTGCGTGAGAAAGCAAAATACCTTCCACTGTATATTTCTATGTGTATTAGAATCATTGCAACACACATCCAAGCACTTTTTGTGAGACGACTGCCTTCATAGTCCATCCATCCATCCATTTTCTGTACCGCTTGTTCCCATTAGGGGTCGCGGGGTGAGCTGGAGCCTATCCCAGC